>SKCR01015722.1:0-44840 GCA_019454045.1 Zanthoxylum bungeanum
TCTTTGTACAATTTGACATCCTCAAAAGGCTGATTGTGAAATTCCTCCAATTCGTTGAGCTGGTGGAAATTTTTCTCTTCTGTTGCTTGTAGAGCAAGAATTGGCTCTTTCAGTGCAAAAGATGCTTTATATTTAGGCTCCATAGGCAATTGACATGTTTTAAGTTTGTCAGTAGAACTTTGTCTTTCATCAGAGTTCTGAATGGTACTGTGTATCACATCAAGTTTGAAACATTCCTCCTTCTTTTCATCATCTGGGAAATTCATGGCCTTGAAAACATTGAATGTTACTTCTTGGTCCTGTACCCTCATGGTTAATTCTCTTTTTTGTACATCAATAATGGTTCGACCTGTAGCCAAGAATGGTCTCCTAAGGATGATTGGCACGTCTGCGTCTTCTTCCATATCAAGGACAATAAAATCTGCTGGGAAAATGAATTTGTCAACCTTGACCAGCACATCCTCAACTACGCCTCTTGGAATACGAGCGTTCTATCAGCAAGTTGTAGTGAGACTGAAGTGGGCATTGTTTCTCCAATCTGTAATTTCCTGAAAATAGAAAAAAAACATCAAGTTAACACTCGCACCTAAATCACACAAAGCCTTACCAAAGTTATGTTCTCCTATGACGCAAGGAACAGTGAAACTGCCAGATCTTTCAACTTCGGGGGAAGTTCCTCTGAATGATGGCACTGCATTCTTCTGTTAATGCTACTGTCTCGTAATCTCCCAATCTCCGTTTTCGTGAAAGAATATCTTTCATGAATTTGGCATAGGTGGGAATTTGTTCCAACGTTTCTGCAAATGGAATGTTGATATGCAGCTTTTTTGAAGATCTACAGGAACCGAGAAAATTGCTTGTCCAATTTGTTCTTCTGAAGACGTTGAGGAAATGGTGGAGGTGGAGTGATCTGTTCTTTTTCCTTTACTTCTTTTTCCTCCATCTGTTGCTTTGTTTCTTTTGGAACTTCCTCAGCAGTTGTTTTGGCTCCAACATCTTGTTGATTTCAGTACCGCTTTTTAACAAGATGGCATGACATTGCTCCTTCCCCATGTTTCTGGATTTGGCTCTGTGTTGCTAAGAAGGGTACCTGGCGGTCTGTTAACTCTGAGCATTTTCCAGTTGTCCCATTTGATTCTCCAGTGCTTTAATAGAAGTAGATTGACCTTGAATTAATGCTGCTTGGGATTGAAACATAGCATCATATCTTGCTGCTTGAGAGTCATGTTTTGCTTCTATCTTTTTCAAGTGGGTCAACACTTTTGTTATTCCTGGTTCATTTGCTTGCTCCTGGCCTTTGTTCTGTTGCTGGAATTCAAGTGGTGGATAGTTCTGCTGTTGGCCTGAATTGTTGCTCCATGATAAATTAGGATGATTCCTCCACCCTGGGTTGTAGGTGTTGGAATATGGATTGTTCCCCTGTCTGTTGAAATTGTTGACAAAATTTACCGTTTCTTCAAGTTGGTTCGACTCTGGTGCTCCTCCATATGGTGAACTTGTGGATCCAGTGGTAAGAGTTTCCATAAATTTGCATATCTGATCTAGCTTGGCGTTGACTGCTGTATTGGCTCCACTTTCATAAATTCCTGCAATTCTTTCGATCATGCTCCTTTCTGTTGGCCACAAAGAATTGTTGTTGGCCATTTCTTCGATTAGTTCCCAGGCTTGATCTTCTCCTTTTGCCATTAAAGCTTCTCCAGCAGCAGCATCGATTGTGGTTCTCATTATTCCAGAAAGTCCATTATAGAATGTTTGGACTTGAAGCCATTTTGGAATTTCATGGTGAGACATTTCCGGAGCAAATCTTTGTACCTTTCCCAAGCTTCGCAAAGGGATTCTGAATCTTGTTGTACAATGATGTGATGTCATTCCTCAGCTTTCCGGTTCTGGCTGGTGGAAAGTACTTTGCAAGAAATTTGGTGGCTAAAGTGTTCCAAGTTGTGATGGAACCTGTTGGTAGTGAATGTAGCCAAGCTTTAGCTCTGTCTTTCAAGGAGTATGGAAAAACACGCAGTCTCATTGCTTCTTCAGCTTCTCGGTTGTAATTGAAAGTGCCACAAACTTCCAGGAAGTTGCTGATGTGGGTATTAGGGTCTTCAGTTGCATTTCCTCCAAACTGCACTGATTGCTGAATCATCTGAATGCATGTTTTGATGTCACCTGCATTTGCTGGTAAGGGAGGAAGTACAACGCAAGAAATGAGTCTGTCAACCATCGGAATGGTTCTGTCTCGAATGGGAATTGGTGGTGCAACGTTCAAAGGTTCAGGTTCCATTTTGACTAAAGCTTCTTAGCCTTCTCGCCTTTCCCTTCTCAACTGTCTGATGGTTCTTTCAATTTCTGGGTCAAGCGGTCGTAGTTCAAAACTTCTGGTTCGTCTCATGAAGTTTCTGAAAACCTGAAACACAAGAAAATAAAAACAATAAGTAAAAATAAATTAGATACAAGTAAATGTATCTAACCCCTAAACTAATAGTAAAAGATAAATAAGTCCCCGGCAACGGCGCCAAAAACTTGACCGGCGTAAACACACACGTATAACGCAAGCGCACGTATCGTTCAGGTAGTATAAAAATATCGATCCCACGAGGACTTAATTTCTACTGTTGTTATTAATTATTGATACTATTTATTTACAAATATCTAATTGAGGGTGAAGAGAATGATTGTTTGATTGGTTGAAAGTGATTTTACAAAATAAATAAATAAATAAAAAGACAAAAGAAAATACTAAGGAAAATAACAAAAGACACAAAGATCTAGGGTTGTGAATCCTTCTATATCTTTTAAAAGATGAAGTGATTATTTTATGTTTGTGTAATAAATCAGTTTACTAACCTGGAACACTAAATTATGCAAAAGCCTCTGTCGATGGTCAGACGCAAATACCCAGTTTAACACAATTGAACCATATGTCTATATCAACCAAATTATCTGGATTCATTAAGTTTAAGTTCCAATTATGGCTACCCCGCCCGACATGTATATGTCTATCCTGTAAGGAAATCTATTAAAGGGTTATCTATCCTCAAGGAAGATCGTGGGCTATTTAGTCTAAGGCTAAAACCTAAAATCCCTATGTCTAGTTCATTTTAGATTAACCACATCAATCTTATTGGTGATCAGACAACAAGTAGCATTAAGCTTAAGACTTAATAAGTAAACCTTTAAATTACCCAAACTATAAAATAACCCCTTATAAACCGGTAATATTAGAATTCATCACAACTCCAGATAACTAACACATAACTAGGGCTAGTAACAACTTAAAAGTAAAAGACATAAAGTAAAGATACTGAAATGTAAAAGACAATAAAATAAAATGCTAATGTAAAAGGAATTACTTTTACTACTACTAATTTAGATATCTCCCATAAAATAATATATAAACTTGTGATTCTTTTTCCAACCAGCCATATAGGCGGTAACCTGATTAAGTCAAATTAAGTCCAACCAGCCATATAGGCGGAAGCAAAAATAAATTACCAACCGACCAATCTGGCGGTATCCTTTATTAGTCAGGTTTAAACCAGATTAAAATGAATTACCAACCGACCAATCTGGCGGTATCCTTTTTAAGTCAATATTTTAAATAGTGAATATATTATTTTTAAGGGATATTAATCTAAATAGTAACAGTAAAAGAATTACCTTTCACCCTAGCTGGGGGATTTACCTCCTCATGGTAAATAATAAAAACTGTAAAAAGTAAAAAGTAAAAATTAAATTACTATATTAACAAAACGTAATTAAAATTAATTACAAAGCTAAAAAACTAAAAAACTAAAAATTAAAAGAAAGTAGAGAGATAAACTCTCTCTTTAGATAGATTATAAGAGAGAGAGTGGTGCACTGAATTATGAAATCTCAAGATCAATTTATAGGCCTCGGTAGGCTTCCAGCGTCGTGATGCCAGGGCCCTCAGCGTCGCTACGCCAGCTTTTGTCGACATGGCATGCTTTGGTTTGCCGGTTTGAAGATTCTGGATAAGCTGATAAGGTGACACGTGGCGCGGTGGTTGGGCTTCAATTATTGTGTCACGTGGCGGCTTCTGATTGGTCGCTGAGATTCTTATCCGCCACATGTCAGATAAGGATTAGATACTCAATGATTGATGCTTACGTGGCGGTGACGTGGCGGTGATATGGCGGTGATGTGGCGACACATGGGAAAGAGACTGTCGGCACCGTAGGATGCTGACACGTGGCACGGCGTATGTTAGCTGATCGGCTGTGATGGTGACACGTGGCACGGCGTATTTTAGCAAAGTCAAACTTTTCTCAGATTCTGATTTATGGACCCGGCGCACGTTAGCACTGTTCGGCGCATGTTAGACGTCGCGACACTGAAGGCTTGGCGTCGCGACGCAACCAATTTACAAAAATGCCTTTTTTGTCCAATTTTGACTGTTTTGACCCAAATCACCTCCAAAATGTCCTGAAACTTTATTTATCTACAAAATAACACAAAACACATCAAAATATTCACAAAACTCAAGAAACTATACAAAATATTAGGTTAAATGAGTGGGAAATAGTGATAGATTTACCACTCATCAGGGGGATAGTGTACACCCCCCTAAGTAGATCCCTAGCCCAGATAATTTGGGAAATTCGAGATAAAGGTTTATTGCCTGAGCCCGACCTCAGGAGGTTCATGATTGAGAAGGAAAACCACATGGCTTATTATTTTTACCATAATATAAAGGGACATGCCACGAACGGATGTAAAGATTTGCGGTAACATGTGGAAAATTTGGTAAAAAATGGCTATCTAAATGAGTACGTAGACCAAGTAGCTACGAAGGCTGACCAACGCTAATAGGGAATACCGTCAAATTGGGTACTTGGAATACGGAGGTGCTGAGGGGATATTTTCAATAGAGCTTCTTTTAAAATAACCCACAAAGAGTTCTAAGATGGGCAATAGATCCTCAGAATATGAGTAAAACTATTTCTTTCTCAGATACAAGTTGTTTATACATGCTTGTTTATTATACATGTTTAAATGGCTCGAGGCTGCATTCATTTCGCCGAGGCCGTTTTAAATTATTGGCTCGAGCTGCATTCATTCTGCCGAGGCCTCTTTAAATTATTGGCTTAGGGCTACGTTCATTCTGTCGAGGCCCCTTTAAATTATTATCTTGGGACTGCGTTCGTTTTGTCAAGGCTCCTTTAAATTATTGGCTCGGGGCTGCGTTTATTTCGTCGAGGATCCTTTAAATTATTGGCTCAGTGCTGCATTCGTTCTGCCAATGCCGTTTTTAATTATTGGCTCGGGGCTGCATTCGTTCCGCCGAGGACCCTTTAAATTATTGGCTCGGAACTACATTCGTTCTTTCAAGGCCTCTTTAAATTATGGGCTCGGGGTTGCATTCGTTCTGCCGAGACCGCTTAAAATTATTGGCTCGGGGCTGCATCCGTTATGTCAAGACGCCTTTAAATTATTGGCTCGAGACTGCATTCGTTTCGCCGAGGCCCCTTTAAATTATTGGCTTGGGGTTACATCTGTTCCACTGAGGCCGCTTTAAATTATTGGCTCGGGGTTACAGTCGTTCCGCAGAGGCCGTTTTAAATTATTGGCTCCGGGTTGCATTAGTTCTTTCGAGGCTGTTTTAAATTATTGGCTCGGGGCTGCGTTCGTTCTGCCGAGGCCCCTTTAAATTATTGGCTCGGGGCTGAATTCGTTCCACCGAGGCCCCTTTAAATCGTTGACTTGGGGTTGCATTCGTTCCCCCGAGGCCGCTTTAAATTATTGGCTCGGGGCTGCATTCGTTCCGCCGAGGTCATTTTCTTATGTATTGGTGCAGGGAGGATTCATTCCCTTACGACCAAGCGACTTAGATGGTTTAGGGTCGATCTTTCCCCCAAGGCCTCTCTTCGTCTTAATTATCTTTGTTAACATGGGTTCAATATTTCTCCCCCAAGGCCAATAGTTTAGTGGCGCAAGGATGGAACTTTCCCTTGTGGACAAGTTATTACATATGCTTAGGGTAGGGATACGTTCCGCGAGATCCTTTTTGTTCTTACAATAGCCCGAGGAGGTGAGAGGTGAGCTTCCCCTCAAGGCATGTTTTATGTTTAGCTAGATCATTGATCATATCCCTCTGCTATTGCAGCATGTCACAAGCATGCGTCAGCCCAAGATAGCACGAGATGGGCTTCTTCAAGTGTGGAAGCCAGTGGATGAGTTGGCCCCTGTTAGCTCGAATCAACCTTCGGTTAGAGAAGTGAAGCCCTAATGGAATAGATGACCAAATTATGGATTAGAGGCAGAGATATTGGGTCAAGACTATAGACCCGATATGGTTTCCTTCACAAGACGTACTGAAGCTTGCAGTTGTGATACCCTTTGTGAGTTAGAGTAGTTTGGGGTGTCCATGAAGTTTTAGCCCGAGGACGGCAGATCAGTCTACGGCTTCATGCACCACCATCTTTTTTATAGTTCTAGGCACCAACTCACTTACTCATTGATACCGAGAACTAGGGGACAAATGTTGATGGTGGTTTTCACGCCCCAATAAATCAGAATCTCGAGTAAGGGTATAGAAGAGATTTCCATTTCCACAACCTCAGGGGCCCAAGCCTAAGAAGCTCAGGCATCCGGCCAAGTATGGAGGTCAATAATAGATTGCACTTGATATCCGACTTGAGGTGGTAGCTAGAGAAGGTCATGACCCGGGTTGGAGAGATGTTCAGAAGAGTAAAGTAGAGTGAAGACCTGACCTGGTAGCGCAACAGCGGAGGCTAACAGTTGTTCCAGTTACTCGACTTGGTTATTCGGGTCGGGCTGTTAGTAGTGTGATCAAATTCAAGTGACTTATGCCCTACTTAGGAACTTGCACATTCCAAAGAGTTCTAACGTGACTAGAGCAGGTCATGGGCTTATCTTCTACCATATGCTTTCACATGAGAGATAATAGATTACAGGCTGGAGGTACTGTGTGGCAATGGCCAAAAGTGGCGTGGGGTTTAAAGAGATGTCAGGTGGCAGAGTTACTTTCGGCAGAGCAGTTTGGGAAGAGAGCCATCACATTAACGGTAGATTCAAGTGGATGACGTCATGAGATTGTTATAACAGTGGAATTTTCCTTAGTATATAAAGAGATTTGGAATTCATTGTAAAGGTTTGGCTAATTTATCTCTCAACTTTTAAAATAGAAAGTAAAAGCTTAAGTGTAAGAGTGAGCTTGTAAGAGGTCGGTCAAACGAGCTCGAGAGATAGGCAGGTTGGTCATACCCAAACACGTTATAAAAGCTTCATTTTCCCTTGTGCCCGTGGTCGTAGGTTGGATCCATTCCGCTGAACCACGTTAAACCCTATGTTCTATCTGTGTGTTTTCTCATTTTTTGCTAAGTTTGCATTTGGTTCCCAACAAACCAAACAAATTCACAGTTGATGGAGGATTGTTCGAGGAGTGAGTTTACCAATTTTCCCTAGAACGAAAATCAGCCGTCAACAGAAGCAATTATTTCTAGTCAACTTGGTGTCAGACTTCCAGTGAGTAAAAGTCGAGCCGACATAATTTCACACATTTATTTCTGAGAGATCATCGCTTTCATAGAAATCCCACGGAAGTTCAGCCCCCCAGACATGAGGCTATATGATGGATCTATGGACCCAGACTACGTGGACGGATTGCCATAAACTCCCGAGGACGTGGAAGGATAGCCATATTCCCCATATGACATGGATAGATTGCCACCAACTCCAAACTATATGAAATGATTGTCATATTCCTCAGACAAAATTGATAGAATGTCATCTACTCCAGACTGAATGGAAGGATTGTCATCTCTTCCGGACGACATTGATGGATTGTCATTTACTCCAGACTGTATGGAAGGATTGTCATCTCTTCCGAACGGCATGGGAGGATAATCATCTTCTCCAAACGACAAGAATGAATTATCATCTCCTTCAGATGATATGAAAGGATTGTCATTTTCTCCAGATGACATGAAAGGATTGTCATATTCTCCAGTCAATATGGAATGATTGTCATATATTCTCCATATGACATGTATGGATTGCCATCAACTCCAGACTACATAGGAAATCCTTCATCATGTCTAGTAGAGTGAAGTCTCTTATGGACTTTCATCAGGTCTAGTGGAGTGAAGTCTCACATGGATCTTCATCAACCAAAGCCTCATAGACATTCATCAGGTCAATTGATGGAAGACCATTATGAACCATCATCAAGTCCAGTCAACCGAAGTCTTATGGACTTTCATTAGGTCTAGTGAATAAAGACACTCATGAACCTTCATCAGGTCCAACGATCGAAGACCATCATTGACCTTCATTAGGTCTAGTCGACCAAAGACCATCATGAAACTTCATCACGTTCAGTCAATATAAGACTCTTATGAACCATCATCAAGTCTAGTCGACCGAATTCTTATGAACCTTCATTAGGTCTAGTGGAATAGAGACACTCGTGGATCATCATCAGGTCTAGTTAATAGAAGACCATCATGGACCTTCATCAGGTCCAGTCGACCCGAGACCATCATGGACCTTTATCAGGTCCAGTAGAATGAAGACCTTCATGGACCTTCATCAGGTCCAGTTGACTGAAGTCTTATGTAACTTTATTAGGTATAGTGGAGTGAAAATTCATCAGGTCCAGTAGACCGAAGTCTTATATACCTACATCACGTATAATGAAGTGAATACTCTCTTGGACCTTCATCATGCTCATTTATCAGGTCTAATCGACCGAAGACCCTCATGGACCTTCATCAGGTCCAGTCAACCGAAGTCTTATATACCTTCATCTGGTATAGTGCAGTGAAGACCCTAATGGAAATTTATCAGGTTCAGTCGACCAAAGTCTTATGTACATTCATCAGGTATAGTGGAGTAAAGACTCCATTGGACCTTCATCACGTCTAATGGAGTGAGGGCCATCATAAACCTTCATCAAGTTTAGTCGACCATAGTCTCATTGACCTTTATCAGGTCTAGTGGAGTGAAGACTCATTCGGACCTTCATCAGGTCCAGTGGAGTGAGGACCATCCTCGACCTTCATCAGGTCCAGTCGATCGTAGTCTTATGGACCTGATGAAGTCTAATAGAGTGTAGACTCTTTTGAACCTTCATCAGGTCCAGTGGAGTGAGGACCATCATGGACCTTCATAAGGTCCAGTCGACTGTAGTCTGATGGACCTTAATCAGGTCCAGTTGAGTGAGGATCATTATGGACCTTCATCTGGTCCAGTAGACCATAGTATCATGGACCTTCATCAGGTCTAGAGAAGTGAAGACTCCCTTGGACCTTCACCAGGTCCGGTGGAGTGATAACCATTATTAAACTTCATCAGATCCTGTCGACCGTAGTCTCATGGACCTTCATCGGGTCTAGTGGAGTGAAGACTCCATTGGACCTTCATAAGGTGCAGTTGAGTGAGAACAATCATGGACCATTATCAAGTCTGGTCGACCCTATACTCCCTTAGACCTTCATCAGGTCCAATGGAGTAAGAACCATCATGGACCTTCATCAGGTCCAATTGACCATGGACTCCTTGGACCTTCATAAAATCCAGTGGAGTGAAGACCATCATTGATCTTCATCAGGTCCAGTCGACCATAGTCTCATTGACCTTCTTCAAGTCTAATGGAGTGAAGACCCTCATTGACCTTCATCGGATCCAGTCGACCATAGTCGCATGGACCTTCATCATGTCTAGTGGAGTGAAGACACTCATAGACCTTCATCAGGTCCAGTCGATCGAAGTCTCATGGACCTTCATCAGGTCTAGTGGAGTGAAGACTCATTCAGACCTTCATTAGGTCCAATTGAGTGAGGACTATCATGCACATTCATCAAGTCAAGTCGACCGTAGTCTCATGTACCTTCATTAGGTCTAGTATAGTGGAGACTCATTTAGGACCTTCATCAGGTCCAGTGGAGTGAGAGCCATTATGAACCTTCATTAAGTGTAGTCGATCAAAATCTCATGAAGCCCAATTAAGGCCCAATGAGTAACGGTCAAACCTAGTCATCGACTGGGGACAATATGAAAGGAAAGAACTATGATAACTTGGAAGGGAATAACCTTCCTCAAATATCATGAAATCTCATATTCCTCATACGATAGATGACGATACTTGTTCTTCTCGGACTACATGGAACCATTTTCATTAGACTCCAACAATCCCAGACGATAATGAAACATCTTCCATGCATGACATAATCTCCAAATAGCAGGATTGTTGGCTTTCCTCTCAGTCGACATAAAGAATATATATTGTTACAATGAGGTCTTTCCTCGGCTCAGGCGACAAAATATGGTCTCAACCCTCGAGAGACACTAACTGTCCAAGCTGACATGTTCATCAGACGACGGTATAAATATTCTATTTCTATTCCTTACCATGTCAGTGGTTTTCAAGTTTACAGGAATGTCATACGACATATATGAAGACCTGGACCTTCATCTGGTCAAGACGATATTGAAGACTAACCTGGGCCTTCCCAGGTCCAGTCGGCTGGAGATTATCCTGACCTTCATCTGGTCCAGTCAACGGAAACATTCGCCATGACTCATATCGAATCGAGATCAAGACCTAGACCTTCATCTGATCCAAACGGTATTGGAGTCTCCAATGGGCCTTCTCATGTCCAGTCAGATGGAGATTATCCTAGCCTTCATCTGGTCCAGTCGACGAGAATATTCTTCATGGCTCATGTCAAGTTGAGATTAAGACCTGGACTTTCATCTAGTCTAGACGACATCGAAGACTCCATCGGACATGGAGATTATCCTGGCATTCATCTGGTCCAGTCGACAAGAACATTCCCCGTGTCTCATGTTGAGTCGAGATCAAGACCTGGACCTTCATCTGGTCTAGAGGACATTGAAGACTCTCTTGTTCCTTCTCAGGTCTAGTCAGCTAGAGATAATCATGGCCTTCATCTGGTCCAGTCGACGGGAACATTCCTCATGACTTATGTCGAGTCAAGTTCAATATCTGGACCTTCATCTGGTCCAGACGACATTGAAGACTCTCATAATCCTTCTCAGGTCCGGTCAGATAGAGATTATCCTGGCTTTCATCTGGTCCAGTCAACGGGGAACATTCCCCATGGCTCATGTTGAGTCAAGTTCAAGACCTGGATCTTCATCTGGTTCAGACGACACTGAAGATTCCCTGTAGGTGCGCTCACACGTTTGTTCCTTGTAGGTACATCTGAACCTTTATCTAGAGATTTTCCTATACCTTCATCTCGTCCAGTTGACGGGCATATTTCCATTGGCTCATGTCGAGTCAAGATCAAGACCTGGACCTTCATCTAATCCAGAAGACATAGAAGACTCCCCCCGAATCCTCAGCAGGTCTGGTCAATTGGAGATTATCTTGGCCTTCATCTGGTCAAGTCGATAGGGTCATTCCCCATAAACTCCTGATGGTCTCTCATATCAACATCCAGATCTGGTCGACTGAGGTTTATTCTTGATATTTACTTAGTTCCATCAACATGATATTACATTTGACAGGTCCAAACGACATCAACATCCAGGACTGGTCGATTGAGGATCATCCCAGATATTTATTTATCTCCATCAACATGGTTTGGCCATTGGCAGGTCCAAACGACATCAACGTCCAAGATTGATTGACTGAGGATCATTCCAGATATTTATTTAGATCCATCAACACCGTATAACCTTTGACAGGTCCAAGCGACATCAACGTCCATGTATGCTTGTGTGCTTTATACATACCCAGATGACATACTTGTCGAAATACTCTCCAAGCTAATGACTTATTGACTTATAGAATAGGGGACAGACTGTACATGCCAAATTTGTGCTAAGGGCATAATTGTCTTTTGACTTCAGGACCTATGTCGGATAGAACTCAAATTTCTTCGAACAGTATCCGGCCTAAAATTGAAAACCTAAACTCTTCGTATGTCGAGCCCAAGCAGGCCATTGGTTCTCCAAATGTATCCCTCATCGAAAAATATCTCATTAATTCCTCAACTGCCATATCCCATTTTTCTCGACAAATATACTAACCCCCACATGTTAAGATCTCTTAGCACCGAAAGCCATGACATATAAATGTGTTATGGGCCCCACCCCGATAAATACAACTCCTATACGAGCTGAAATGGACCTCTCTAAATCTATAAAATGATACAAAACTCAGAAGTAGGGGGATTCAAGTCCCAGCTCTCATATTTGAGCTCAAAACCTCTCACTCTCTAAACACGGGCACATCGCCCTCAAAACAGTCCAGGAAGGTCAAGGTAGCCTCAGACCTTGTTCTCCCCTTTACCTTATTTACCGCTCGTCTTCGCTATTGACTTGAGCGTCGGAGTGTCTACGACACCCACAACACCGGCGGGCAGAAACTTCCCGCTCATCCTACCTTTGTTTTATAGTATCGCTAGTGCCCCATCATACAAATTCTCGACTATGAACGTCAGGAGAAATCCAGTGTCTACAACAACCAATTACCTATTAAACCGTAGAGCAAAACAGTATAAAATTCCAAAATCATAAAACAAAATTTTTCTAATTACAATAAGTTAAGTAAATACAAAAACATGTGTCAAGCATTTTGACACGTAGAAACAAAATTAACCCCATAGAGAAATGTCAACACATGCAAGCAGTAAGCACAGCTATACGAAATCCAATAAGTAAATACGAAAACAGGCAAAGCAAATGGTTTTGACTTTTTAAATTGAAAAAACCATGTGCTCATTTTTCCCGAGTCACCGGTTAAACAAAACCCAGCGCCTCTGGTTTCCATCACATTATAAATAGCCAACGGTTCTGTCAATCAAACTCAAAATTCACTTCTTTAAATCTCCCATCAAAAGAAAAAAGAAAAAAGAAAAGAAAAGAAAAAAGAAAAAAGGATGAGTGTAGCAAGACAGGCTTGGTTTGTAGCGGCAAGTATTGGAGCTGTTGAAGCTTTAAAAGATCAAGTTGGAATTTGCAGGTGGAATTTTATTATAAGGTCGGTGCAGCAACATGTAAAGAACAATTTAAGGTCGTCGATTAATCAAGCTAATAAGGCAGCCTCTTCATCTCCAGCTTCTAGGGAGATTTTTAATAATTATAATATTGTGAAGAAACCTGAGGAAAAGGCGAAAAGGGTCATGGATTTGAGCTGTTGGGGTCCTAGTACTGTTAGGTTTTGATCATTAATTTCATGATCTCATGATCTATCTTTATATGCTTTATTTTCTTCACTTTAATTTTTTTTTTTTTTTTTTAAATTTTATTTTAGAATATTGTGTGAATGTAGATCGAATTCTTCTTTTATCTTAAGGATATGAGTAGACGTGGGATTTCAAAATTATAGATAGCTTATGTAACGAGGTAAAGTGATTCTATTATTTTCTTTGTTGCGAAGAAGTCGATATCATGAAATATAGTCTGTTCTAACTAGATACCACAAGAGCCATCCACTTTTTCCAAAAAAATATATGAATTTTGCAAAAAACAATAACTACCTAAATCAAAGATTTATTTTTTAGAGCTCCAAAAAATTAAATGTAATGTAATTTAAGATAGAAATAGAGTATCCTCATCTAATATTTAATTAATAAAACTAGATCCAATCCAATTGCAGGTTGATTGAAATCCATCCAATCTTTAAAATTTTATGGGAAATGCTACTTTTCACGGGAAATGTAATGACCAAACTTGCTGGAAACTGAAAGACTAAAATGTATTATCTCTTAATGTTAATAGATTAATTCTAAAGGCATTTTCAGTCATTCACATATGCAATTAGTGACATGGGAACTAAGTGAGGTGTAATTTTTTTTTTTACATATTAGCTACTAGATGATGCGTACCTGGTTATTTGAGTAGTTCAACCGCATGATGTATTTCCATGTGCTTGATCATATTGCCGTATCCACCAAAAAATTTGTGGGAAATCCCACAACGGTCCGAGGAATGAGACTTAACTCCTCTTCTCCATGATTGTGAACCGATACTAAGGCCGCTCTCTTGGGTGGGCATATTTGACATTATGTTATCAGATTAGCTTGCCATTTTTTATTTAAAAAATGAGTAAGAAGAATAAGAAAATTGAGAATGATAATAACTAATTTGTTATTATAAATGAGAGAATTGAGAATAAGAGAATTGTAGGAATTAGGAGAGGTGAGAAATTGATGTGTTGAAATAATGAAAAATGACCCATATTTATAGAATTTTAAAATCTTTTTTATACCGAAAATGCCCCTAAAAATAGCCGTTTTATTACTATTATTAGGGATATGTTAGGAATTAAATTAGTATATTATTTTTGCCGTTGGCCATTTTACGGCTAGTAGCCGTTGGGCTGTCCCCAACGGCTAGTAGCCGTTGGGGTAGGGTTCCTGTTGGAACCCTACGGTTCCAACCGGAACCGTACGGTTCCGCTTGAAACCTTTGGAACCGTTCAGTAGAAGACGACATGAGATTGCCAATGGAAAAACAGTGGACGAGGAAAAAAACTTGAAGCTATGAGAAGAATATCCACTAAGGTAAGATCGATGGTTATAGTCAGCGAGACATCATCAGATTGGCCTCAGGAAAGGTTTGATGACACGCGAACGCCTGATTCATCTAACAGCTAGCCCTATTTCAGTTAGTCTGATTCGGGTCATTACAAGGAGAAAGAACAAAGAGCTCCGCGCGAAATGAGACGTCATGGTCAAGGAGAACACTGTGAAGAAGTCTCTAGCAGAAGGAGAGAGAGTTTCAAGAATCAGTGGAGGGACTGGTTCCACGATGAAATAAAAAGGTGAGAGATGGGTGCACGAGGAGGCGCTCGGGAATATCAGAATTTGGAGGCGGAGTCTCCTTTCACTCGGGAGGTTCTAGATGCATCGTTCCCGATGATTTTTTCAATGCCCACAATCAACATGTATAAGGGTAACACTGACCTCAAGATACATGCGGAGAGGTTTATGATGCTGATGCAGATTTAAGTTATGGTGGGAGAGGAGATTTGTAAACCATTCCATTTGACCTTGAGAGGACCCGATATTTTATGATTTAGGAATCTGACACCATGGGGTATTAGTTATTTTTTACAGCTACATGGGTCCTTTATACGACATTTCAAAGGTGTTTGAGGTCCAAGAAAACTAGTAGGGTCGTTGAGGATGATAAAGTAATGGGATGATGAGACGTTAAAAAGTTATTTAGACCGACCATAATTTGGTATTAGGGGTCGGGGCATATGAGTCCCCTGAAGTGCTGGAGAGTTTGAATGACACATTGAAGGTTAGGCGATTGTGGTCCCACCTTAGAATCTAGGATATACCAGACTATATCATTGCATTGGAGCAGACAAGAAGGTTTGTGTTGCTGAAAGAAGAGGAGAAAATACCCTGATGAGGTAATGATCGGTGAAATCACACACGTAACGCAAGCGCACGTCTTGCTCAAGTAGTATAAAAATATCGATCCCACGAGGACTTAATTTCTACTGTTGTTATTAATTATTGATTCTATTTATTTACAAGTATTTAATTAAAGAAAAAATGGAATGATTGCTTGATTGGTTGGTTGAATGTGGTTTTGCTAAATAAATAAATAAATGAAAACATAAATGAAAATATAAAAGAAAATAAACAAAAGACACAAATATATAGGGTTGTGATTATTGGGGTTGGTGCTCAGAGCGTCAATCCACATCGTATTTATGTCTGATTCATGAATACGATCAATTCATTTTTCCATAATATTACTTATTTATGGTTGCACCTCTTGTTTTTATATACGTATTCGATCTGATTACGATTAGATTGAAACTAAATGTGGTTTAGTGATATGTATATATTAGACAAAATCCCGATAATATATAATGCAGTACACAGTTACAAAGGTAGTTTGTAATTAAAATTGGGAAGTGTCACTGCTAAATATATATTATCAAATATAGTTCCTGGTCAAGATTTACTAACACGGGTCGGTTAGTCAAATCTGTTGAGACCAGTACATGTCGTATATTGAGACTTGGTCCGATGGTTTATCCCAATGAACCATGAGTCTGAGGAGACTCATATAGACGTGTAGGTGTTTATAGTGGATAAACACTGAACGAATCACCGAAGATTCTTAATGGATGGTACACCAACGTCAATAAGAATCTTCTCGGGTTGAGTAGCATAGTGGTCATTCGACTTGAGATACCACTGTGGATGTATGAGACATCCTCCACACTTAGATAGCAGTCACGTCATCGATCTATTTAGATCAGACCTCCGCATGTTCGTTGGGTGTGGACCGATCCTCAGGATATCATGTGTGTCAAGATATGATCTGTCAGTTCTGTGTACAAAGCATAGGTAGTCCATATGTGATTAGCAATCAGTTAAATCTATGGCCATAGTATACTTCAGAAGTGAGTTCCGAATGTTATTTATAGTTTGCTAATAGAATCGTTGACGGGATAATACCTATAGAGATTTGACGTTTACATCTATATCTCTGGGATTATCCGGATACCTGTGATGGAGGGATTATACGTATGCAATGACCTCGACCTATATGATTCAGCGAGTTTATCAGTGGTCGTCATAATTTACGGGTGGGTAATTTATGGACACGAAATTGGATTTCGTGACGGATATGCCTGAATCTATAGAGTCTCACTAATGAAATATACTCGTAGACCACTAGGGCGACTTTTATAAATAATGGTGATTATTTATAAATCGTTTAAACGTAAATGAAAAATACATGCAAATGGGCCGAACCGTCATTTCCTAATTAATATGTATTTGTATTTAATATATGATATTATTAAATACACATTAATAAATTGGCAAATAAAGGTATTTGACATATATCATTTTTATATGTATTCGAGATCTTTAAAGTAAATATAATACATATATTTGACATATTAGTATTTGATTAATTAATTAATTATTTAATTGTTAAATAATGAACATAATTAAAATATAAATATCTTACCAAATGATAAAGTTAGGAAATTATTATAAGTGTATATTATTGACTTATACTTAAAGGAAAGGGTTGTCAAAATGGTTTTGACTTCTTAAGATATTTGTTAAAATTGTTTTAAAGTGAAAATATTTTTTCCTTTACTAAATGTGAAATTCGGCCAACACCCTAAAATAAATATAAGTGTTATTTTCTTTGAGTTGCAATTGTTGACTTGGTTGAATTATTCATTAAAGTGTAATGATCATTTTATCAAGTTGACAAGTTGGCTTTAATTGAAACAAATTGAAAATATCATGATATTTTTCTTTATACCATTTTCGGCCAAGGCTAAAAGGGTTGGTATATATTATTTTGTTTCAATTTAGGGTTTAAAACAAGTTCATTAGACACAAATGAAACACAAAAGAAGTTGAGAGGAAAGCTTGAAGGCCTAAAGAAGAAAGCTTGAAAAATCTTATTTTTGTAAGTATTTCTTTAAAGTCTTCAACATGGAAATTATTTCTAACATGCTTGGCATCATTTTGTGTTGCTTTGATGTTCTCTCTACTCTTATAGTTTTTGTTTAATTTTTTGTGAACTTGAATGAAAGATTGATGCATGTTTGTAATCTTTAAATGGTTTAAAAGCTTTACTTTTGATTCTTTGAAAATCAAAGTTTCTATTCTAGAGTTAGTAAGCCACTCCTTAGTGACCTAAAATTATTCTATAGTTATTTCAAAGTGGTGAGGCTTATTTGGTGAAGTATTGAATGGATTAAAGTGTTGGATTTTAAAGATTTGGTGAAATTGGATAATTTGGTGAAATTGAAAAATTAGGGTTCTTAACCCATTACAAATTTGGGGCTTTTCATATATGTGATGTATTATGGTATGAATATGATGCTTGTAAAATTTTGGGTTGATTGGATTTGATCTTGGCTTGTTTTTAACAAAATGGACCAAATTGCAATTAATTGAAAAATGGGGGTGCTCACGACAATTTCACAAAAATATGGGGACTTATTGCAAATCTGATTTTGATGTATAAGATATGTTGGAAATCATTTTAGAAGTGATTTAGAATCATCCAAAAATTGTATTTGACAATTTAGGACTAAAATTATCAATTTGTAAAGTATTGGGGCATTTCGGTAATTACCAAGAAATTTGATCTCTTGTGTAATTTTTCAGAATTTGAAAATTGGGTAATTAAATAAATATTTAATTTAATTTATCCGAGAAAAATTTTGATTTTTCGCGTTTCCGCTGCCTTACCGATTTTCCCCTTAAAACCCCAACAAAATGGTATCAGAGCGAGTCTGATTCTTAGCTCCTGATATGATTAGCCCTTTAAATCTAATATTTATTATTGTCTTTACTTAATACATGCATGCTTTATCTTAATTTGATTAAATTTAAAGTGTATGATACTTTATGGAATATCCCCGCTTAATAAGGTTTTGAAGTAACTGGTATTTGGAATACTTGTTTCTTGGTTCACCTTGTCAATACGGTTTATAGATACTTTTCTGTGACTACATCAGAGACCTTGCCTCTGCTGTGAGGGTGTAGCCGATAGAGATTTATTTATGCCGGATGTATAGTAGATACTAGATAAATTCAAGCGAAAGTGGAATCCTGAACGTGCCCTGGCTGTCAGGGTTACGCAAGTAGCTTGAGTTTATCATTGGCGAGTTTAACCTTGATACGCCTCCTGTGAACGTGCCCAAGCTGTCACAACGAGAAATGGTCAGAACCAAAATCAGAGTCACAATGAGTGTGATTGACAATGAGTTGTCTACCTGTGAATATACGTAGGCGAGACCGTGCCTCTGCTGTGAGTCGAAATATATTCATGGGGTCCACTTCCCATTATGGAATTCGATTTAATTATTGAATTCTCTTTTTCCATTGGGGATTACGGTATTACGTAAAATAATGGGAGGCACTGCTAAGTTTGAAATATTCCATAACTTAAGCAGTGTGTATTATTATGGAAATTGTCGCTTGTTCGTTTCCTTATTCTATTGTTTTTATAGAATTGAACCTATTTTTTCAGTGCACACATATTTTGATATTTTATCTGACTTGACTCTTGGTTACATTTATTCTAGAATAGGTTCTAGATAATACTAGACTAGGATATTATTAGATTGGTCTAAACCATCGGGAACTGTTATTTTGATTTTCTTAAAAATCAAGATGGTTAATGGCTTAGTTTCTAAGTCATGATAGATAATCTAGATAGATATCCCTTTTAGGATATAATACTTTAGAGAGAATAGTTTCTTGTGCAGTAAAAAATTGACTTGAATTAGTTCATGTCTCGAGATTCTTGATTGGCATTAAGAAAGTCTCACTAGGTGTTTGTTTATCTAGTAATGACGTTTCTTAGCTTTAATGACCTTTAGAGGCAATGTGTCCGACACACTTTGCTAATCAGTTATTTACAATTATTGTGAATAGTTGAATGTAAACAGTAAAGCTTAAGAAATGAGATGCGTATAGTTGTGTATATAAAATATCGATTTTCACAATACTACAACTATAGGTATTGGATACCAGATCTTCCGTCTAGTTATTTAAAATATTAGTTAATGATTGTTTTGATATTTGATATCGGAACTTGCGACTATTGGATAATTACTTGTTCTTTAAAAATAATTGTTATATATTTTAAATAACTAGTAGTGTCATTGACGTAGAGATAAACATTAAGAAAAATTATTCGGTAAAGTAAATAATTTAGAACAGTGCTTTATGAGATTTTATCACTTAAGCATTGGATGCTTATTCCATATGGTAAATGATGGTTTGATACGAGATCACACCACATATCCTTATCCATTTAATGAATATTGTATTCGGGAAGGTGATTAAAATCTCGTTTATCCAATGATTTGTCATTGGACCACCAGATTTATTAAACTGATACATAAGATGTATGTAGTTTAATGAATTGTAATTGCTTAAGGTAGTTTTCTTTACTTCGTAACTTAGTTTATGAATTGTCATAACTTAGTTATGTGTTTCTGAAGGAACACATATTGAATGTCTTGAAAGTATCAAGAATTTTCAATCTGTTCTGATGAAACGTAGATTGAACATTTTTTATTTGTTCAAATATATTCAATCTGAAGTTTTTTTGAGAACTCTATCTTTAAAATTCATTACATGTCTTTGAACTATTCAAAGATTTTTGATAGGATCAAACATATGAATTTAAAGTAATTATTTCTAAGATTATTCAGTGAATATGATTCTTATTCAATATTATTCTTCCATGATTCCATCTTGATGGAATTGAGTAGTGGGAGCAGTCAAATCTTATATGATTTGATTCGTTTGACATTGAATGTTACCAAATTAGTTTCAATACTCTTGGGGATATGCTCCAGTAACACTAGTTCATCTTTATAATTTAGGTTCTATTAATTTCTACAGTTACATATATGATATGTATTGGTAGAAAATCCGAATCTTGAAAAGTTTGAGATTTGAATATTTCTTTTAATAATAGTTATTTAATGGAAATTACTTACACCTCGGAGGTATAATTAAAAGTTGATCGTTTATTCTGTTTAATATAATATTGTATTCTATTTGATAGAATATCTTTCCTACGATCCTAAGTAATAAAATCGTTTTATTACTTGGTGTGTAACATCGAATGTTAAGAATTGTAGAAAAGACTTGACTTATTGAAGTCAAATGTGAGAATGATAAATTATAATTGGAACTACGTAATTAATAAGATGAAACGACCATAGTCATCTTCCGTATAAGTCCAATAGGATGTTAGAATCATTTGCGAGTATTTGATACTTAATGGTTCTATTGTTTTCTTATCGAAGAAAATTATCGTATAATTTATAGTGAGAGTGATATTTGATATCGGTTTCGAAAATTACCATTGAACAATAGATCTAAGATTGGTCATAGCTTACTACGATCAAGTTTTGAACTTGATTAAGCTTTCGTTATGAATAGTTCATAAAATGTGCTAAATGTTTCCGCAGCAAAAGCAATGTGAGCTGATTAATGGTTTGACCTTTACAATATGACAGTGAGAAAGGTTATACTCAACAATGTATTGTAGATTCTGAGAAAACTTGTCTCTAGTCGCACTGATTGAACAATTTACGATCTGTTGGTTAATGTTGATATTAAATTGTGTATTTTAGCTAAAGAATTCAAAGTGGCATTTTTGAATGGCTTCTTCGGATAAGAGATCAGTTGTGATTTCTTTGTTTGAAGAGTACATTCTGGAATGGCCCTAGAGTTTGTGTTCTGCTGAGATTTAAGTTTGGTATACTAGCTTATAGAGCCTATTGTAGACTCGGGTGACCATTCTGAAAATCTGTGTTCTCTAATTTTGATATCAGTCAGATTGTCTGATTTTATCAAAGAATAGAGAACACATTAATGATAAAAGGGTTAGTGGGAACGTACAAATTTCTTTCTAGTGTTATATATCCTAACGACATTATCATTATTATTGTAATAAAGAGATGTTTGTGAGGTAAAATATTTACCTATGTCTTCTTTACTCCGTGAAAGCAGTGGGAGTAATCTCTGTTATATTCGATATAAAGTTTTATATAAGATATAAAACTAAGAGACTTGTGAGATACTCATATTATTCATGCATTAGATATGATCTAATAAAAGACACAACAAGGCTATATGTATGACAGTTAGTATAACTGTTTGACAGTTAATATGTGTCTTGTATATAATATTCATCTTTCATAAAGGATGATTCCTTTTTCGAATGAGATATTGATTAGAATGTTTAATCAATCTTATGTATCATTTGATGATAACATAATGAATACTTTATTATGTGCGATTAAAGATATCGATTTAATCGTAATTTTTACGAGTTATTTTGATATCCAATAGACCATAAGATGGATCTTGAAACACGTTCTCTGTGATCTTTGAGAAATTAAGATTGAGTTTCTAATTCATGGAGAATACAGTTTGCAACCATTAGGGTCATATTAGTTTTGAGACTAATTATGACGTTAGACAGTCTACGTCATAAAGAGTCAGAAAAGATGCAGTGGGAGTGTCACAGAGGATTATACTTTGTGAGTGGAATTATATGCAACTTATGAATATTGACTTATGAAGTTACATATTGACCTGATAAATTAAAAGTTTTGTATTGCTATTATGCTTGCGTTGTCTTCATAGTATTTTGGATTTGATCACTAAATACTTGGACAACTCAGTAGCTGTAGCACAATACTGATGTAGCATCAGAGTCATATTAATGTATAATTTTGATTCTACAAAATATGAATGATGCTGGCTATGGGAAACGATGGAGTTTGTATGACAAACTCAATATGTTATAACAGACCTACTTCTTGTTGCCTACTTGTATATGATACACATTGAGATGTGTATATGATACCGTGGATTGGCACAAGAGCAAATGAGAGAAATTGTTGGGGTTGGTGCTCAGAGCGCCAATCCGCATCGTATCTATGTCTGATTCATGAATACGATCAATTCATTTTTCCATAATATTACTTATTTATGGTTGCACCTCTTGTTTTTATATACGTATTCGATCTGATTACGATTATATTGAAACTAAATGTGGTTTAGTGATATGTATGTATTAGACAAAGACCCGATAATATATAATGCAGTACACAGTTACGAAGGTAGTTTGTAATTGACATTGGGAAGTGTCACTGCTAAATATATATTATCAAATATAGTTCCTGGTCAAGATTTACTAACGCGGGTCGGTTAGTCAAATCTGTTAGACCAGTACATGTCATATATCGAGACTTTGTCCGATGGTTGATCCCAATAAACCATGAGTCTGGGGAGACTCGTATAGACGTGTATGTGTTTATAGTGGATAAACACTGAACGACTCACCGAAGATTCTTAATGGATGGTACACCGACGTCAATAAGAATCTTCTCGGGTTGAGTAGCATAGTGGTCCTTCGACTTGAGATACCATTGTGGATGTATGAGACATCCTCCACACTTAGATGGCATTCACGTCGCCGATCTATTTAGATCAGACCTCCGCTTGTTCGTTAGGTGTGGACCGATCCTCAGGATATCATGTGTGTTTCAAGATAGGATCCGTCAGTTCTGTGTACAGAGCATAGGTAGTCCATATGTGATTAGCAATCAGTTAAATCTATGGCCATAATATACTTCGGAAGTGAGTTCCGAATGTTATTTATAGATTGCTAATAGAACCGTCGACGGGATAATACCTATAGAGATTTGACGTTTACATCTATATCTCTGGGATTATCCGGATAACTGTGATGGAGAGATTATACGTATGTAATGACATCGACCTGTATGATTCAGCGAGTTTATCCGTGGTCATCATAATTTACGGGTAGGTAAATTATGGATATGAAATTGGATTCCGTGACGGATATACCTGAATCTAGAGAGTCTCACTAATGAAATATACTCGTAGAGCACTAGGGCGACTTTTATAAATAATGGTGATTGTTTATAAATCGTTTAAACGTTAAACGAAAAATACATGCAAATAGGCCGAACCGTCATTTCCTAATTAATGTGTATTTATATTTAATATATGATATTATTAAATACACATTAATAAATTGTCAAATAAAGGTATTTGACATATATCATTTATATATGTATTTGAGATATTTAAAGTAAATATAATACATATATTTGAGATATTCGTATTTGATTAATTAATTAATTATTTAATTATTAAATATTAATATAATTAAAATATAAATATCTACCAAATGATAAATTTATGAAATGATTATAAGTGTATATTATTGACTTATACTTAAAGGAAAATGTTGTCAAAATGGTTTTGACTTCTTAAGATATTTGTTAAAATTGTTTTAAAATGAAGATATTTTTTCCTTTACTAAATGTGAAATTCGGCCAACACGCTAAAATAAATATAAGTGTTATATTTTTTTTAAGTTGCAACTGTTGACTTGGTTGAATTATTCATTAAAGTGTAATGATCATTTTATCAAGTTGACAAGTTGGCTTTAATTGAAACAAATTGAAAATATCATGATATTTTTCTTTATACCATTTTTGGCCAAGGCTAAAAAGGGTTGGTATATATTGTTTTGTTTCAATTTAGGGTTTAAAACAAGTTCATTAGACACAAATGAAACACAAAATAAGTTCAGAGGAAAGCTTGAAGGCCTAAAGAAGAAAGCTTGAAAAATCTTGTTTTTGTATGTATTTATTTAAAGTCTTCAACATGGAAATTGTTTCTAACATGCTTGGCATCATTTATTGTTGCTTTGATGTTCTCTCTACTCTTATAGTTTGTGTTTAATTTTTTGTGAACTTGAATGAAAGATTGATGCATGTTAGTAAGCTTTAAATGGTTTAAAAGCTTTACTTTTGATTCTTTGAAAATCAAAGTTGCCATTCTAGAGTTAGTAAGCCACTCCTTGGTGACCTACAATTATTCTAGAGTTATTTCAAAGCGGTGAGGCTTGTTTGGTGAAGTTTTGAATGGATTAAGTGTTGGATTTTAAAGATTTGGTGAAATTGGACAATTTGGTGAAATTGAAAAATTAGAGTTCTTAACCCACTCCAAATTTGGGGCTTTTCATATATATGATGTATTATGGTATGAATATGAAGCATGTAAAGTTTTGGGTTGATTGGATTTGATCTTGGCATGTTTTGAACAAAAAGGACCAAAATATAATTAATTGAAAAATGGGGGTGCTCATAGCAATTTCACAAAAATATAGGGACTTGTTGCAAATCTGATATTTATGTATAAGATATGTTGGAAATCATTTTAGAAGTGATTTAGAATCATCAAAAATTATATTTGACAATTTAGGACTAAAATGATCGATTTGCAAAGTATTGGGCCATTTCGATAATTACTACGAAATTTGATCTCTTGTGTAATTTTTCAGAATTTGAAAATTGGGTAATTAAATAAATAAGTTTATTTAATTGATTCGGGAAAAAATTTGAAATCGGAAAATTTTGATTTTCCGCGTTTCCGCTGCGTTACCGATTTTCCCCCTTAAAACCCCAACAGTGATTCCACACAATATTATTCTAATGATGAATTGACTCTCTTATATATGTGTAATAACTCAGTTTGCTAACTTGGAACACGAAGATATGCAAAAGCCTCTGTCGATGGTCAGACGTAATACCCAAATAACCCAATTAATCATATGTCTATGTTAACCGAGTTACCTGAATTCATTAAGTTCAAGTTCCAATTATGGCTACCCCCGCCCGATAGGTATATTTCTATCATGTAAGAAAATCTATTTAGGGTTATCTATCCTTAAGGAAGATCGTGACCTATTGAATCTAAGGCCGAAACCTGAAATCTATTTTCCAAGTTCATTTTAAGTTTACCACACCAATCTTATTGGTAATCAGGCAACAAGAAACATTAAGATTAAGATTCAATAAACAAGCCAAAGTATTACCCATAATATAATTAAATCAATTATTAAGCATATGAATATTGTGTTTCATCAATTCCCTAGAATAAAAAGAAAGTGATGGGGTTAGGTGATCCACATTTAATATTTCAAACCTAGGAATCTCACTTATTATAATATGGAATTTGTTAGTATTATCCAATTAAGTCAAACCAGCCATAATGGCGATGTCATTACTTATCCATAAACCGGCCATATAGGCGGTAATCATCTGTCACCTGAAGACCGACCATATAGGCGGTGTCACATTATGTTACATAAATAAAATCAGCCATTAAGGCGGTATTAACTTTTAATCCATGTGATTAGTTTACAATTTCCATATTATAAATTAAGTGAGATTGACTAGATAATCATATAAAATGTTTCATGCGTCCTCCAGTGGAAATTAAGTACGAAACATAAAATAAAAATAAAACAAATAAACTATTATTAAAACTATAAATAAAAGTACATAATTAAGAGTACAAAAATATAAATACACAAGATCGGTCCTCAGATCCTTATTCAGAACCTTCTGGAAAATATGAAAATTAAAAATGAAATCGAATTCTATTTATAGGTAAAAAATCCTTCTGCGTGTCGCGACGTAGATAGCCTTGCGCGTCGCAACGCGTTCTTCTGATATCCAAACACGTGTCCACGGAGCGCCGCATGTCGCAACGCGTAGGTCATCTACGTCGTGATGCACAAACAGTAATTGTCGACATCTTTATAATAGAGGGGCGTCGCGACGCAAAGAGGTATGCTCATCGCGACGTGTCATGTGCAGAAATTCCCATTTTGTCCTTTCTCGTCTGATTTTCGAATTTTACTCCCGATTTGATTTCATTGAGTCCTAAATCTTTATTTATCTGCAAAACACACAAAAACACATTAAAACATTCATCAAACCAAAAAAACTAACCAAAATATTAGGTCAAAGAGGCGGTAAAATGTGATATATTTTTCGCTCATCACGCCTCCAAACCTAACATTTTGCTAGTCCTCAAGCAAAACAAACAAAATAAAAAGCAATAAATAACTTTAAAATAAAATTTAAACTAAGGTACTTTCATAGGGATCACAATTGCATTTAGCGTATGTAACAAGCCTTTAAACCCCTAGATGGTCCCTAGTGGACGAGTTGTAGTCTTATGAGGGCTTACAGCGACGATACCCACAAACGTCAAACTAATGCACACAAAAGTGACCAGCGTGATCTGACACGTATAACACAAGTGCACGTATCGTTCAAGTAGTATAAAATGTATCGATCCCACGAGGACTTAATACCTTTGTTATCAATTTATGAAGATGGTCAGATGCAAATACCCAGAATAACCCTATTAATCATATTCCTATGTCAACCAAGTTATCATAATTCATTAAGATTAAGTTCCAATTATGGATACCCCAGTCCGACAGGTATATTCCTATCATGTAAGGAAATCTATTAATGTTCTATCCTTAAGGAAGATCGTGGGCTGTTGAGTCTAGGGCCTTAAACCTAAAATCTTTTTTCCAAGTTCATTTTAAGTTTACCAGATCAATCTTATTAATGGCCAGTTAACAAGAAACATTAAGACTAATGCTCAATAAATAAACATTTATATTACCCAAACCGTAAAATAACCCCTTATAAACCAGTGATATTGGAATTCATCACAACCCTTAATAACAGATTTAGTTACAACACATATCTAAGACTAGTAAAAGCTTAAATAAAATAAATGACATGAAGTAAATGCAGGAAATTAGAAAGGTAAAAATACAATAAAAGAAAATGATGGGGGTTAGAGGATCCACTTTCATTACTTCTATTTAAATATCTCCCTTATTATAATATATTAACTGTGCGTGATAATTACAAACTGACCATATAGGCGGTATCCTGATTAAGTCAAATTTTTAATTAATTCCAATTGATCATACATGCGGTATCCATGTTTTGTCAGGTTAAAATCAATTTAATTAAGTCCAACCGACTATAAAGGCGGTATCCTATTAAGTAAGGTTTTAAATAGTTTATATATTATAATTAAGGGAGGTTAATCTAAATATTAGTAATAAAAGCTTAACATTTCACCCCAGCAGAGAGGAGTTACCTCCTTATGCTAAAAGTAAAATAAAAACAGAAAAGTAAAGAAAAGAAAGTTCTATTGCGAAAAGTAAAATAAAATTAAATACAGAAAGCTGTAAATAAACAAACAAGATACAATATTCTTAGTATTCTTAAGGAATTCCTTAGAAGAAAGTATGAATTGGAATTCGAAATCGGCCTCAATTTATAGGCAAATCCTGGCCTCACGGATTGCGACGTGTGGAATCTTGCGCGTCGTGACGCGCTGTAGATTGATGACACGTGGCACGGGCTTCGCTGAGATGATGACATGTGGTTGTCGGTAGAATTATTGGCTGGGCATCGCAATGCGTAAGGGTGTTCACGTCGCGACGCTGACGTCAGCATGAGGCAATCAATGACGTTTTTTCAATAATGAGTGTCGGCAGTATGTGATGGTGACACATGTCCGGCGCACGTTAGCAGATTTGATGTGATGTTGACACATGGCAGGCATATTTTAGCAAGTGTGCATGTTAGCAAAATTCTCTGATTGTGACACGTGCCCGGTGCATGATAACAGACGGCGCATTTTAGCACGAAGTATTTTAGCAAATGACACATTTTAGCAGGAAATTTACATTTTTATCCGTTTTCTGCTGTTTTGGCCCCGATTTGATTCTAGAGAGTCCTGTTATTTTTTTTTATCTATAAAATACCACAAAACACATCAAAATATTCACAAAACCTAAGAAACTATGCGAAATATTAAGTCAAATGAGTGGGAAATATTGATCTATTTACCACTCATCACACCCCCAAACCTAACATTTTGCTAGTCCTCGAGCAAAACAAAAAAATAAAATAACATAAACATCCTAAAAATAAAAATAAAAATAAAAATAAGCCATTTCTGTAGGGATCACAGTTGCATTTAGCATATGCAACAAGCCTTTAAACCCCTAGGTGTCCCTAGTGGACGAGTTGTAGTCTCGTGAGGGCTTACAGTGACGATACCCACAAATGTCAAACTAATGCACACAAAAGCAAAAAGACGAGAGAAAAGAGAATAAACAAGTTAGTGATTAAACAAGTGAAACTGCTTATCCAAGTTAGTAGTTGTTTTCTTTCTTTCTAAATTACCAAATAAGTAAATTCTTCGATTAATTTTACCATTCTTCATATACACACTCAACAAAATATTAATCAACTCATTGTGCCCACAATAATCACAAGTGTAGTTGAAAAGAGAGTAATATTTTTTTTCATAAAGTTATATTATAATTCACACATTTTTAGTAATGGAATATTTTTCTGATTTTTCCATTTTTCTTATTTATTTATATACAATATCTTCCATCCATGTAGCAAGCTTTGGGCCAGTGTCTCCCAAACCAGTTGGCTTTAGGGCACTAGGTGTTAAGACACCCATACTGACTTAATTACTCAGATTTCAGATATATATGTATATTTTGTTTTATAACATCTTCAATTCATGTAGCGAGCTTTGGGCCAGTGACTCCCAACCAGTTGGTTTTAGGGCACTAGGTGTTAAAACACTCATACAGACTTAATTACTCGGATCTCAGATGTTTTTTTTCCGTCACTTTTTTATATGCTTCCTTTAATTAAACTAGAGCACTTAATATTACAAACTTTTCAATGACAACTCATGTCTGTATGTTACCATGCATGTTGATAATACCTGTCAACTGAGCATATGAAGATCCATTTTAGTGAGTTTTATGGAGAATTCACAAATTAAATAATTCAAAAGGAAATAAACAAAAATTAACTTGTTACGAAATAGGTTGAGATACGTCTCATGAGTGAAAATTTCTTACACAGCTATCTAACACCAATTTCACCTGATTAATCAAATTAAAACTCAAAAACAAAATATTTTTTTAATTTTTTTCGAATTTTTTAATTTTTTGAAAATTTTTGACTAAAAATCAAATAAAAACAACACAATAAAAACAAGATACTATTCAACTATTCCCCTCCCCCAAAATTAATGAGACATTGTCCTCAATGTCTGAAAAAGTAGAAGATGAGTTTAGAATATAGTAACTGGTTAGCTGAAATTCTACATCCAAAATGCAAATTAAAGATTAAGATACATATTTATCCGACGCTTCTTACCACGATCGTTATCAGACCAGTTAATCTTGGAATGATAGGGTCAATTTATGGTTCAAAGGCTAAAATTTGGTCAATTAAATCATGGGCAGTTCTGGCAGTAAAAAGGAGGATCTTTTACAGGTTTTGACACGAACCAATTTCTTTGAGCATCATCAAGAAACACAGAAATAAAATCATAAAATCCATCAGCATTATATAGTCCAATCGGTTTCTGGTGTATGTTCAAGTTCGCCCAAGATAGTATTGTAAAAATTTCATCTATCTTGCCCAAGCCACCTGGCAAAGCAATAAAAACATCAGCATGATTAATCATTTCAACCAGCCGTTCAAACATACCTGGCACGATCAGTTCCTCTCCGTTTGATGGTCCTATTAGATTCGCCTCTGCCAAAGGTCTTGGGATGATTCCCAAGACTTGACTGGCTCCTTCCTGTATAGCCCTTGAAATGATACCCATTAGTCCAAGATTGCCACCACTATATAATAAGTGCATATTCCTTTCAGCTATGACTCTGCCCAATTCCTGTGCCACCGCAACGAATTCCGATTTAGAGCCGACACTAGTACCGTAAAAAAACAGATGTTTACAACTCGTCTTCTTTGAGTGACTTCCATTTTTTTTTTTTTTGTATTTCTTTCTCAAATCTGGATGCCTTTAAAAGTGCAATGATGAGTTAATTTATAGCACCAGAAAAGGGTGAGTAATAATATTACTAATACCTTCCAGATGATAATTATTAGTTAAATAGTAAAATATATCGTGAAAGTTAAAAAGTCTGGATCCTGTCGGAGAAAATAAATAACAATACAAATCACAATTATTAGTTAAAGACATAGAATAATATTTAAAAGAAGTAACGACTTGAATGACGTCTATACGTCAGGGACAAGCTTCCTATCCAATTTTCTTATAAATTGGCAAACAGGGTCTTTTAGAGTCAGATTCCCGAGACTTAATATTGTTGTTCTTTTCAAAATTGTGCATATAAAATGTGAATTGCATGATGCACATATCCACTAGAATGCGTCTCAAGAGTCTTAGATATGTCATCCAAAGACTCCTTACTCAAGCCATCTCTAATGAATTTAATTTTATCTTCACGGTTATCAGACACCATTCCTAAAGAACGACAACGAGTATTACATGTCATACGTGCACATTTATAGCAAACACCAATTCTTTTAGCTCTTCTATTTTTAGCATAAGTGCTTCTTCCTAAACTAGGTAGATACGAAACAAAAGAGTCAGGGACTCACCTGCCAATCAGACTCGTGCTTCAATAATCCAACGAATGTCATTAGGAATACCTTTGATCATCAGAATTCTCATTCGTTCCAAGCGAGCTTTGTAGACTTTCATCAGAGAGTTTTGTGGGAGAGAAGGAAATTGCTTGTAAAGATTTGCGAGAACTTCTTCCATCCTGAAATGTGACTTTACCTACACAAATTAAAGACACAAAAATAAATCACACCAAATCTGAATATATACAGAAATTGCATGGGTTGCCTCTCATCTAGCACTAAGTTTAACGTCGTCAGCTAGACATGACTGCCCGAACGTTAGGTTGGATCTAAAGTGCGACATTTTTTTTTATCGCTCAAATGATTCTCCCTAGTAGTGTTTGACACGCTGGCTGTTAACTTTGAATGTGTTGTTGGACTTGGGGTTGTATATCTCAACAACTCCGTAGGGTAACACCTGAGTAATCACAAATAGACCTGACCACTTGGATTTCAGCTTTCCAGGGAAAAGTTTCAACTGTGAATCGTATAACAACACCTGCTGCCCTGACTCCAGTCATCTACGCACTATTTTTTTATCATTCCATTTCTTGGTATTTTCTTTGTACAGTTTGGCATTCTCATAACCATGTAGGCGAAATTCCTCCAATTCGTTAAGTTGGTGGAGTCGTTTCTCTCCTGCTACTTATAGATCAAGATTTAACTTCGTCAGTGCCCAATACGCTTTGTGTTCAAGCTCCACTGGCAGATGGCATGTTTTCCCAAACACCATTCGATATGGGGGCACACCGATGGGTGTCTTGTAAGCTGTCAGGTAGGCCCATAATGCGTCATCCAATTTTTCAGACATGTCCTTCCTTGTTGATCAAACGGTTCTCTCCAGGATCCTTTTGATCTCCCTATTTGAAACTTCAACCTGTCCATTTGACTGTGGATGGTAAGCAGTGGCAACTTTATGAGTAACTCCGTATTTGGATAGAGTGCATCGAAGTATCTGTTGCAGAAATATGTGCCACCATCGCTGATAATTACACGAGGTGTTCCGAAGCGATTGAAAATATTCTTTTTAAGGAATTTTATCACCACTTTTGAATCATTTGATGGCAATGTTATTGCTTCAACCCATTTGGAGATGTAGTCTACTGCAACTAGTATATACAGGTTTCCGAATGATGGAACAAATGATCCTATAAAATCAATTCCCCATACATCAAATATCTCCACTTCCAGAATGTTTTGCAGATGTCCTTCATTTCTCATTGAAATATTTCCCATTCTCTGGAACCTGTCATATTGAAGAGCAAATAAGTAAGCATCTTTAAATACAGTTGGCTAGAACAAACTTGATTGTATGACTTTGGTTGCAGTTTTATTCCCACTGAAGTATCTACCATAGATGATGAATGAAAATGCTACAAGACATTATTAACCTCCTCTTGTGGAACACAACGTCTCAGTAATTGATCAGCACAACGTTTGAACAGGTATGACTCATCCAAGACATAGTGCTTAACTTCTTTGAAGAACTTCTTTCGTTGCTGATGTGTCTATTCCAATGGCCATTTTCCCAATACTATGTAGTTGACATAGTCAGTATACCAAAGGACATCATGATGTTTCATGGCAAATAACTGTTCATCTGGAAAAGTTTCTTTGATTGTCGGTCATTACCAGCTGTTTGTCCATTCATGAGCCTCGATAAGTGATCTGCCACTTGATTTTCTGTCCATTTCCTGTCTCAGATCTCCACGTCAAATTCTTGAAGTAAAAGCACCCAACAGATCAATCTAGGTTAGACATCTTTCTTCGCGATCAGGTATTTGATTGCTGAATGATCTGTGTAGACCACCACTTTAGGACCCAGGAGATAGAAGCATAATTTATCAAAAGCAAACACAACTGCAAGCAACTCATTTTCAGTGGCTGTGTAGTTGAGTTGAGCTTCATTCAGAGTTCTGCTGGAGTAGTAAATGGCATGGATAATTTTTGCTTTGCGTTGTCCCAAAACTGCACCTACAGTAAAATCACTAGCATCGCACATCACCTCAAATGGAAGGGTCCAGTCTGGTGCTACTATGATGGGGCAGAGACCAGCTTCTGTTTCAAGATTTCAAAAGCTTCGTGGCATTCTTTGGTGAAGTTGAAAGGCACATATTTCTCCAGAAGATTGCACAGAGGTTTAGCAATCTTGGAGAAGTCTTTGATAAATCTCCTGTAAAAGCCTGCATGTCCGAGAAAACTCCGAATCCATTTGATAGAGGATGATGGAGGTAGTTTTTCAATTGTTTCGATCTTTTCTTTGTCTACCTTGATTCCCTTTTGTGAGATCCGATATCCCAGGACGATGCCTTCCTGCACCATGAAGTGGCATTTCTCCCAGTTGAGTACCAGGTTGGTATCTTCACATCTTTGTAGCACCTTTTCCAGATATTACAAGCAGTGGTCGAACGAGTCTCCAAACACAAAGAAATCATCCATGAAAACCTCCATACTTTTTTCCCACATGTGTGAGAAGATGGCCATAATGAACGTTGAAATGTAGCAGGAGCATTAAATAGTCCAAATGGCATTATGTGGAAAGCAAAAGTACCATACGGATATGTAAAAGTGTATTTCTCCTGATCTTCTAGGGCGATGGCAATCTGATTGTACCCCGAGTATCCGTCCAGAAAACAATAGAACTCATGTCCCACTGACCGGCATAAACACACACGTATAACGCAAGCGCACGTATCGTTCAAGTAGTATAAAAATATCGATCCCACGAGGACTTAATATCTAATCTATTAATTTTATGAGGTCAAATGATTACTAGTATGTAACAGGTTGTTTGATTGATTTGAAATGGTGACGATTCTAAATTTAAAAACAAGTAGATAAAATTGTTCGAAAATAGGTCTTATGAAAATTCAATAGTAAAAACTATCTAGGGTTGTGATTTCTTCCAATATCATTTTAAAGATGAAGTGGTTATTTTATGTTTGTGTAATAAATCGGTTTACTAACCTGGAACACTAAATTATATAAAAGCCTATGTCGATGGTCAGACGCAAATACCCAGTTTAACCCAATTGAACCATATGTCTATGTCAACCAAATTATCTGGATTCATTAAGTTTAAGTTCCAATTATGGCTACCCCCGCCCGACAAGTATGTGTCTATCCTGTAAGGAAATCTATTAAAGGGTTATCTATCCTCAAGGAAGATCGTGGGCTATTAAGTCTAAGGCTGAAACCTAAAATTCCTTTGTCAAGTTTATTTTAGATTTACCACATCAATCTTATTAGTGGCAAATTAACAAGACGCATTAAGCTTAAGACTTAATAAGTAAACCTTTAAATTACCCAAACTATAATTTAACCCTTTATAAACCGGTGATATTGGATTTCATCACAACCCCAGATAACTGGCTTAGTAACGACACATAATTACGGGTAGTAAAAAAAACTTAAATAAAATAAAAGACATAAGTAAAATACTGAAAATTAAATATTGAAAATTAAATACTGAAAAGTAAATGCTGAAAGTAAATGCTGGAATTAAATACTGAAAATTAAATGCTGAAAAGTAAATGCTGAAAGTAAATTACTGAAAAGTAAATTGCTGAAAAGTAAATTGCTGAAAAGTAAATTGCTGAAAAGTAAATTACTGAAAAGTAAAAACTGAAAATTAAGGAAAGAAAAGTATTGTGCGTAAAAGTAAATTGCGGAAAGTAAAAACTGAAAAGTAAAGAAAAGAAAGTGCGAAAGCGGAAATTAATTACTGAAAGCTGTAAATAAACAAACAAGATACAATCTTCTTAGTATTCTTAAGGAATTCCTTAGAAGAAAGTATGAATTTTACAAATGAAATGGCTTGGTATTTATAGGCAAAATTTTGCCACCATCAAATCATCTACCAAATCCATTATTAATTGCTTTACTAATTGCTCCACTAATTGCTCCACCAAATCCATTATTAATTGCTCCACTAATTGCTCCGCCAAATCCATTATTAATTGCTCCACTAATTGCTTATCATGTTTGGTGGTGATTTGATAATTTTTATTATTTATTTATTAATTTATTTTTTGCCTTGAAAATGATTGAAAGTGACTTTAATAATTACATATAACATACTTCTAAATGGTTCATCAATTTCGGGCATGAAATCTTCAGAATTCCAAATTATTTTCTCTTTAAAAGTTGTATAACTTTGAGTCTTCTTTAATCTGGAACTTGAATGTGCTAAATCCGATATCGGAATAAAATTTTATGCCCAAAATACAACAGATGTGCAAAACTGGAATTTCCAAAACTGCACTTCGTTAAAAACGCCCTTTCAAGTTTCCAATCTGCAAAATTAAATTATCAAGTCCAATAATTGCCCTTATTTGACCCATATTTTGTCCTAAATGATTTCATTAAGATATGATATTATTTTATCTGCAAAATAAACTAAAACACATCAAAACGTTCATCAAACCCGAGAAACTAAACAAAATATTAAGTTAAAGGGGCGGTAAATATTGATATATTTTCCGCTCATCACACCCCCAAACCTAATATTTTGCTAGTCCTCGAGCAAAACAATAAAATAAAATACAAGAAACAATTAAAATTAAACTAAGCCACTTTCGTAGGGATCACGGTTGCATTTAGCATATGCAACAAGCCTTTAAACCCCTAGGTGTCCCTAGTGGACGAGTTATAGTCTCGTGAGGGCTTACAGCAATGATACCCACAAACGTTTTACAAAAGTAAAAAGAGTGAAACTAATGCACACAAAAGCAAAAAGACAAGAGAAAAGAGAATAAAGAATTTAGTGACTAATCAGGTGAATCTTCTACTCCAAATCAATAGTTGTTTTGTTTCATTCTAAATTACCGAATAAGTAAATTCTCCGATTATTTTTACCATTCTCCATATACACAGTCGAAAAAATATTAATCAACTCATTTTTTCCCACAACAGTCATAAGTGCAGTTGATAAGAGAGTAATATTTTTATCCTAAAGTTCTATCAGATTTCACACCTTTTTGTAGCAATGGAATAATTTTTCTGATTTTTCAGATTTTTTCTTTGATTTTTCTCTATTTTTTACTTATATACAATATCTTCCATTTATGTAGCGAGTGTTGGGTCGGTGGCTCCCAAACCAGTTGGCTTTAGGGCACCAGGTGTTAAGACACCCCTACGAACTTAATTACTCAGACTTCAGATATATATATCGGATCTCAGACGTTTTTTTTTTTTACTCCATTGCTTTTTGAGATGCTTCCTCTAATTAAACTAGAGCACTGAATATTACAAACTTTTCAATTTTAGCTCATGTCTGTATGTTACTATATATGTTGATAATACCTGTCAACTGAGCATATGAAGATCCATTTTTGTCCGTTTTATGGAGAATTCACAAATTAAATAATTCAAAAGGAAATAAACAAAAATTAACTTATTTCGAAAATAGGCTTGAGTTACGTCTCCGGAGTGGAAACTCCTTACTCAGATATCTCTTACCAATTTTACCCTTTTAGTCAAAATAAAAACACAAAAACGCAAAATATTTTTGGAATTTTTGAAAAATTTTCAATTTTTTTTTATTTTTCGAAAAATTTTGGACTAAAAATAAAAACAACACACAAACTAAAAACAAGGTACTGATCAACTAATTCCCTCCCCCAAACCTAAATGAGACATTGTCCCCAATGTCTTAAAAAGTAGAAGAAGAGTTTAAAAAATAATACCTGGTTAGCTGAAATTCTACAGGAAATTAAAGGTTAAGATCCAAATTAATCCTACGCCTCTTACCACGATCGTCCTCAGACCAATTTATCTTTGAAAGAATTGGGTCAACTCGTGGTTCATAGGCTATGAGTTGGTCTATTAGATCCGGAGCAGTTCTAGCAGTAAAGAGGATTTATTTCAAAGGTTTTGACACGAACCCATTTCTCCGGGCATCATCAAGAAACACACAAAGAAAATCATAAAATCCATCAACGTTGTACAACCCAATTGGTTTCTGGTCTATGTTCAGGTTCGCCCAAGATAGCACAATAAAAATTTCCTCCAATGTACCCAAGCCACCTGGCAAAGCAACAAAAGCATCAGCACGGTTAATCATTTCTACCAAACGTTCAGACATACCTAGCACGATCAGTTCCTCTCCGTTTGATGGTTCAATAAGATTTTCTTCTTCCAAGGGTTTTGGGATGATTCCCAAAACGTGACTGCCTCCTTCCTGTACAGCTTTTGAAATGATCCCCATAAGTCCAAGATTGCCTCCGCCATATATTATGTGCATATTTCTTGCAGCTAAGACTCGACCCAATTCTTGTGCTACTTCTACGTATTGTGGCTTAACACTACTACCGCAAAACACACAGATGTTTTCAACTCGTCTTCTTGAAGTGGCTTCCATTTTTTATATGTATTTCTTTCTCAACTCTGGATGCCTTCAAAAGTGCAATGACGGGCTGAATTTATAGTACCTGAAAAGGGTGAGTAAAAATAACACAAGTATCTTCCAGAGGACGATTAGTAGCGAAATAATATCGTGATAGTCAAAAAGGTCTGGATCCAGTCGGAGAAAATAAAAGAAAATAACAAAACAAATCACAATTATTAAGAAAAGACAAAGAGATATAATATTTACAAGAAAAGTAACGGCTTGATTGACGTCTATGCGTCAGGGACAAGCTTCCCATCCAATTTTCTTATAAAATGGCAAACATGGTCTTTTTGAGTCAGATTCCCAAGACTTAATTGTTGTCTTTCTTTTGGGAATTGTGTATGTAATTTGCGAATGGCTATGTGAACATATCCACTGGGATGCGTCTCAAGAGTTAAAGATATATCATCTAAAAACTCCTTACTCAAGCCATCCCTAATGAATTTAATTTTGTCTTCGCGATTATCAGACACCATTCCTAAAGAACTAAAACGAGTATTGCAATTCCAGCGTGCACATTTATAACAACACCCATTTGCTTAGCTCTACGTTTCTTTGCATAGGTGTTTCTTCCAAAACCAGGCAGATGTGAAATAAAAGATTCAGAAGACTCACCTGCCAATCGGACCCGTGCTTCAATAATCCAACGAATGTCAGTAGGAATACCTTTGATCATCATAATCTCATCCGTTCAAAGCGAGCTTTGTAGACTTTCATCAGATATTTTTGAGGGAGAGAATGAAATTACTTGTGAAGATTTGCGAGAGCTTCTTCCATCTTGAAATGACTAAATCTGTAAAAATTAAACACACAAAAATAAAACACACCAAATCACAATATATACAAAAATTGCATGGGTTGCCTCCCTGCTAGCGCTAAGTTTAAAGTCGTCAGCCAGACTTGACATCTCGAACGTTAAGCTGGATCTAAAATTGTAACACTTTCTTTTTGTCGCTCAAATGATTCTCCCCAGTAGTGATTGACACGCTTGTTTTTAACCTTGAAAGTTTTGTTGGAGTCAGGATCATGTATCTCGACGGCTCTATCTGGTAAAACTTTGGTGATCACAAATGGACCTGACCACCGTGATTTTGGCTTCCATGGGAAGAATTTCACCCTTGATTTGTTTAACAGTACCTTCTGCCCTGGTTCCAGTTGTATACGCACTAACTTCTCATCTTGTCTCTTCTTAGCCTTTTCTTTGTACAATTTCGCATCCTCAAAAGGCTGATTGTGAAATTCCTCTAATTCGTAGAGCTGGTGGAACTTTTTCTCTTATGTTGGTTGTAGTGCAAGAATTGTCTTCTTTAGTACAAAAGACGCTTTTTCTTTAGGCTCCATAGGCAATTGACATGTTTTAAGTTGGTCAGTAGAACTTTGCATTGCATTGGAGTTCTAAATGGTATTGTGTATCACATCGAGTTTGAAACATTCCTCCTTCTTTTCATCATCTGGAAATATGAGCGTTCTATCAGCAATTTATAGTGAGACTGAAGTTGGCATTGTTTCTCCAATCTGTAATTTCCTAAAAATAGAAAAAGGCATCAAGTTAACACTCGCACCTAAATCACACAGAGCCTTACCAAAGTCATGTTCTCCTATGGTGCAAGGAACAGTGAAACTGCCAGGATCTTTCAACTTTGGAGGAAGGTTTCTCTGAATGATGGCGCTGCATTCTTCTGATAATGCTACTGTCTCATAATCTCCCAATCAACGCTTTCGTGAAAGAATGTCTTTCATGAATTTGGCATAGCTGGGCATTTTTTCCAACGCTTCTGCAAATGGAATGTTGATATGCAGCTTTTTGAACACCTCCAAGAATAGAGCAAACTGTTTGTCCAGTTTATTCTTCGAAGACGCTGAGGAAAATGTGGAGGTTGAGTGATCTGTTCATTTTCCTTTGCTTCTTTTTCCTCCATCTGTTGCTTTGTTTCTTTCGGAAAATCTTCAATTGTTGTTGCCTTGATTCCAAAATCTTTGTTGATTTCAGTACCACTTTTTAACATGATGGCATGACATTGCTCCTTCCCCATGTTCCTTGGATTGGCTCTGTGTTGGTAGGAAGGGTACCTGGCGGTCTGTAACTCTGAGCATTGGCCAGTTGTATAATTTGATTCTCCAGTGCTTTAATAGAAGCTGATTGACTTTGAATTAATGCTGCTTGGGATTGAAACATAGCATCATATCTTGCTGCTTGAGATTGAAACATAGCATCATATCTTGCTGCTTGAGAGTCGTGTTTTTCTTCTATCTTTTTCAAATGGGTCAACACTTCTGTTATTCCTGGCTTTTGTTCATTTGCATGTTCTTGGCTTTTGTTCTGTTGTTGGAATCCGGGTGGTGGATTGTTTTTTGCCCTGAATTGTTGCTCCATGCGAAATTGGGATGATTCCTCCACCCTGGGTTATAGGTGTTGGAATATGGATTGTTCCCCTGTCTGTTGAAATTATTGACATAATTCACCGTTTCTTTATGTTGGTTGAAAGATTCTGACTCAAGTGCTCCTCCAAATGGTGAACTTGTGGATCCACCATTAACTTTTATGTTAAGAGTTTCCAGATTTTTGCAAATCACATCCAGCTTGGAATTCAGTGCTGTGTTGGCTCCAACTTTATAAATTCCTGCAATTCTTTGGATCATGCTCCTTTCTGTTGGCCATAAAGAATTGTTGTTGGCCATTTCTTCGATTAGGTCCCAGGCTTCATCTTCTCATTTGCCATTAAAGCTCCTCCAGCAACAGCATCGATTGTGGTTCTCATTATTCCAGAAAGTCCATTATAGAATGTTTGGACTTGAAGCCATTTTGGAATCTCATGGTGAGGACATTTCCGGAGCAAATCTTTGTACCTTTCCCAAGATTCACAGAGGGATTCTGAATCTTGTTGTACAAAAGATGTGATGTCATTCCTCACCTTTCCGGTTCTGGCTGGTGGAAAGTACTTTGCAAGAAATTTGGTGGCTAAAGTGTTCCAAGTTGTGATAGAACCTGCTGGTAGTGAATGTAGCCAAGCTTTAGCTCTGTCCTTCAAGGAGTTTGGGAAAACACGCAGTCTCATTACTTCTTCTGATGCTCTGTTGTAGTTGAAAGTGCCGCAAACTTCCAGGAAGTTACTGATGTGGGCATTAGGATCTTCAGTTGCATTCCCCCCGAACTGAACTGACTGCTGAATCATCTGAATGCATGTTTTGATGTCACACGCATTTGCTGGTAAGAGAGGAAGTACAATACATGAAATGAGTCTGTCAACCACCGGAATGGTTCTGTCTCGAATGGGAATTGGTGGTGCAACCTCCAACGGTTCAGGTTTCCATGTTGATTAAAGCTTATTGGCCTTCTCGCCTTTCCCTTCTCAATTGTCTGATGGTTCTTCAATTTTTGAGTCAAGCGATCGGAGTTCAAAGCTTCTGGTTCGTCTCATGTAGTTTCTGAGAACCTGAAACACAAGAAAACAAAAACAATAAGTAAAAAGAAATTAGATACAAGTAACGTATCTAACCCCAAAATTAATAGTGAAAGATAAATAAGTCCCCGGCAACGACGCCAAAAACTTGACCGGTGCTTAAACACACACGTATAACGCAAGCGCACGTATCGTTCAAGTAGTATAAAAATATCGATCCCACGAGGACTTAATATCTAATCTATTAATTTTATGAGGTCAAATGATTACTAGTATGTAACAGGTTGTTTGATTGATTTGAAATGGTGACGATTCTAAATTTAAAAACAAGTAGATAAAATTGTTCGAAAGTAGGTTTATGAAAATTCAATAGTAAAAACTATCTAGGGTTGTGATTTCTTCCAATATCATTTTAAAGATGAAGTGGTTATTTTTATGTTTGTGTAATAAATCGGTTTACTAACCTGGAACACTAAATTATGCAAAAGCCTATGTCGATGGTCAGACGCAAATACCCAGTTTAACCCAATTGAACCATATGTCTATGTCAACCAAATTATCTGGATTCATTAAGTTTAAGTTCCAATTATGGCTACCCCCGCCCGACAAGTATGTGTCTATCCTGTAAGGAAATCTATTAAAGGGTTATCTATCCTCAAGGAAGATCGTGGGCTATTAAGTCTAAGGCTGAAACCTAAAATTCCTTTGTCAAGTTTATTTTAGATTTACCACATCAATCTTATTAGTGGCCAATTAACAAGACGCATTAAGCTTAAGACTTAATAAGTAAACCTTTAATTACCCAAACTATAATTTAACCCTTTATAAACCGGTGATATTGGATTTCATCACAACCCCAGATAACTGGCTTAGTTACGACACATAATTACGGGTAGTAAAAAAAACTTAAATAAAATAAAATACATAAAGTAAAATACTGAAAATTAAATATTGAAAATTAAATACTGAAAAGTAAATGTTGAAAGTAAATGCTGGAATTAAATACTGAAAATTAAATGCTGAAAAGTAAATGCTGAAAGTAAATTACTGAAAAGTAAATTGCTGAAAAGTAAATTGCTGAAAAGTAAATTGCTGAAAAGTAAATTACTGAAAAATAAAACTGAAAATTAAAGAAAGAAAAGTATTGTACGTAAAAGTAAATTGCGGAAAGTAAAAACTGAAAAGTAAAGAAAAGAAAGTGCGAAAGCGGAAATTAATTACTGAAAGCTGTAAATAAACAAACAAGATACAATCTTCTTAGTATTCTTAAGGAATTCCTTAGAAGAAAGTATGAATTTTACAAATGAAATGGCTTGGTATTTATAGGCAAAATTTTGCCTCCATCAAATCATCCACCAAATCTATTATTAATTGCTCCACTAATTGCTCCGCCAAATCCATTATTAATTGCTCCACTAATTGCTTATCATGTTGGTGGTGATTTGATAATTTTTATTATTTATTTATTAATTTATTTTTTGCTTTGAAAATGATTGAAAGTGACTTTAATAATTACACACAACATACTTCTGGATGGTTCATCAATTTCGGGCATGAAATCTTCAGAATTCCAAATTATTTTCTCTTTCAAAGTTGTATATCCTTGAGTCTTCTTTAATCTGGAACTTCAATCAGCTCAATCCGATATCGGAATAAAAAGTTATGCCAAAATATGACAGATGTGCAAAACTGGAATTTCCAAAACTGCACTTCGTTAAAAACGCCCTTTCAAGTTTCCAATCTTCAAAATTAAAATATCAAGTCCAATAATTGCCCTTATTTGACCCATATTTCGTCCTAAATGATTTCATTGAGATCTGATATTATTTTATCAGCAAAATAAACTAAAACACATCAAAACGTTCATCAATCCCGAGAAACTAAACAAAATATTAAGTTAAAGGGGCGGTAAATATTGATATATTTTCCGCTCATCACACCACAAAACCTAACATTTTGCTAGTCCTCGAGCAAAACAATAAAATAAAATACAAGAAACAATTAAAATAAACTAAGCCACTTTCGTAGGGATCACGGTTGCATTTAGCATATGCAACAAGTCTTTAAACCCCTAGGTATCCCTAGTGGACGAGTTATAGTCTCGTGAGGGCTTACAGCAACGATACCCACAAACGTTTTAAAAAAGTAAAAAGGTAGTGAAACTAATGCACACAAAAGCAAAAAGACAAGAGAAAAGAGAATAAAGAAGTTAGTGACTAGTCAGGTGAAACTTCTACTCCAAATCAATAGTTATTTTGTTTCATTCTAAATTACCGAATAAGTAAATTCTCCGATTATTTTTACCATTCTCCGATTATTTTTACCATTCTCCATATACGCAGTCGACAAAATATTAATCAACTCATTTTTCCCACAACAGTCATAAATGCAGTTGATAAGAGTGTAATATTTTTGTCCTAAAGTTCTATCAGATTTCACACCTTTTTGTAGCAATGGAATAATTTTTCTGAATTTTCAGATTTTTTCTTTGATTTTTCTCTATTTTTTATTTATATACAATATCTTTCATCTAAGTAGCGAGTGTTGGGTCGGTGGCTCCCAAACCAGTTGGCTTTAGGACACCAGGTGTTAAGACACCCCTACGAACTTATTACTCAGACTTCAGATATATATATTTTTGCAGCATCTTTGATCCATGTAATGAGCTTTGGGCTAGTGACTCCTAAACCAGTTGGTTTTAGGGCACTAGGTGTTAAAACACCCTTACAGACTTAATAACTCGGATCTCAGACGTTTTTTTTTTTTTTTAACTCATTTGCTTTTTGAGATGCTTCCTCTAATTAAACTAGAGCACTGAATATTACAAACTTTTCAATTTTAGCTCATGTCCATATGTTACTATATATGTTGATAATACCTGTCAACTGAGCATATGAGGATCCATTTTAGTCTGTTTTATGGAGAATTCACAATTTAAATAATTCAAAAGGAAATAAACAAAAATTAACTTATTTCGAAAATAGGCTTGAGATACGTCTCAGGAGTGGAAACTCCTTACTCAGCTATCTCTTACCAATTTAACACTTTTAGTCAAAATAAAACACAAAAACTCAAAATATTTTTGGAATTTTTGAAAAATTTTCATTTTTTTTGTATTTTTCGAAAAATTTTGGACTAAAAATAAAAACAACACACAAACTAAAAACAAGGTACTGATCAACTAATTCCCTCCCCCAAACCTAAATGAGACATTGTCTCCAATGCCTTAAAAAGTAGAAGAAGAGTTTAGAAAATAATACCTTGTTAGCTGAAATTCTACAGGAAATTAAAGGTTAAGATCCAGATTAATCCTACACCTCTTACCACGATCGTCCTCAGACCAATTTATCTTTGAAAGGATAAGGTCAACTCGTGGTTCATAGGCTATGAGTTGGTCTATTAGATCCGGAGTAGTTCTAGCAGTAAAGAGGAGTTCTTTCAAAGGTTTTGACACGAACCCATTTCTCCGGGCATCATCAAGAAACACGCAAAGAAAATCATAAAATCCATCAACGTTGTACAACCCAATTGGTTTCTGGTGTATATTCAGGTTCGCCCAAGATAGAACAATAAAAATTTCCTCCAATGTACCCAAGCCACATGGCAAAGCAACAAAAGCATCAGCACGGTTAATCATTTCTACCAAACGTTCAGACATACCTGGCACGATCAGTTCCTCTCGTTTGATGGTTCAATAAGATTTGCTTCTGCCAAGGGTTTTGGGATGATTCCCAAAACCTGACTGCCTCCTTCCTGTACAGCTTTTGAAACGATCCCCATAAGTCCAAGATTGCCTCCGCCATATATTATGTGCATATTTCTTGCAGCTAAGACTCGACCAAATTCTTGTGCTGCTTCTACGTATTGTGGCTTAACACCAACACTACTACCGTAAAACACACAGATGTTTTCAACTCGTCTTCTTGAAGTGGCTTCCATTTTTTATATGTATTTCTTTCTCAACCATAGATGCCTTCAAAAGTGTAATGACGGTCTGAATTTATAGTACCTGAAAAAGGGTGAGTAAAAATAGCACAAGTATCTTCCAGAGGACGATTAGTAGCGAAATAATATCATGATAGTCAAAAAGGTCTGGATCATGTCGGAGAAAGTAAAAGAAAATAACAAAACAAATCACAATTATTAAGAAAGACAAAGAGATATA
>SKCR01015723.1:0-44282 GCA_019454045.1 Zanthoxylum bungeanum
CGATTCTACTACACTTATCTTCTTGGCTCTAGTCTTAGCTGATTACTTGATCTTCCTATTTTCCCTTTTCTAAGTCTTCGTTATTTATAAGTTTCTTTCTCCGAGTTTTCAAATATATAACTATTTATGGGTTCAGGGCTTCATAATTCATAACTAACCCTTTTTTTTGTACTCTTACTGTCGAATGATGGCTCCCATGCTTAGGACGTTACTCAGGGTAATAAACTAGTCTAATTTACTCTTCTGCACATTTGGTTTCTTTGCTAGTTCGAGTACGATTACTGTCTCTATGCTGACTATTCTTTCTTTGCTTACTTGTACTTTAGAATACTTGATGAGTGGTAATTATATCACTATTTTCCACTCATTTAACCTAATATTTTGTATAGTTTCTTGAGTCTTGTGAATATTTTGATGTGTTTTGTGTTATTTTGTAGATAAATAAAGTTTCAGGATATTCTGGAGGTGATTTGGAGCAAAACAGTGAAAATGGGACGAAAAGGGCAAAATAGTCATTTCGCGCGTCGCGGCACGCAAGCCTTTGGCGTCGCGACGCCTAACGTGCACCGAACAGTACTAATGTGCGCCGGGTCCACAAGTCAGAATCTGAGAAAAGCTTGACTATGCTAACGTGCGTCGTGCCACGTGTCACCATCACAGCCGATCTGCTAACTTGCGCCGTACCACGTGTCATCATCCTACAGTGCCGACAGTCGCCATCACCACGTGTCGCCACGTGTCACTCCACCTGTCAGCCACGTCATCGTCCACATCATCAGTTGACCGAGTCAACATGCCACCTCACCGCCATGTCATCATCAGCCAATCACGAAGTGCCACGTGTCGCAATTTTATGGTGCCGACAATCACTTTGCCACGTGTCGCCACATCAGTGCCACATCAGCATCAATCATTGACTCACTTATCCTTATCTGACATGTGGCGGATAAGAATCTGAACCGACCAATCAGAAGCTGCCACGTGTCACAATAATTGACCTTCAACCACTTTGCCACGTGTCACCTTATCACCTTATCCAGAATCACCACGTGTCATCACCTCAGCATTCCACGACCAAAAGAAGCTGGCGTCGCAACGCCCAGAGTCTACCGAGGCCTATAAATTCAGCTCGATGTTTCAGTTTCAAAGGTACAATTCTCTCTGAATTCTCTAATGTAAATATGGAGTTTTCTATCTAGTTTCTTTTAGTTTTTAGTTTTGTAATTAATTTTAATTACGTTCTGTAATAATAGTAATTTACTTTCTTACTTTTTACAGTTTTCACTATTCACCATGAGGAGGTAACTTCTCCAGCTAGGGTGAAAGGTAATTCTTTTACTGTTACTATTTAGATTAATCTCCCTTAAAAATAATATATTCACTATTTAAAATTTGACTTAAAAAGGATACCGCCATATTGGTCGGTTGGTAAATCATTTTAATCTGGTTTAAACCTGACTAATCAAGGATACCGCCAGATTGGTCGGTTGGTAATTAAATTTTCTTACCGCCTATATGGCAGGTTTATTTTGGTTCCGCCTTTATGGCTGGTTGGACTTAAATTGACTTAATCAGGTTACCGCCTATATGGCTGGTTGGTAAAATAATCACAAGTTAATATATTATATTAAGGGAGATATCTAAATAGTAAATAGTAAAAGTTGATCCTTTTACCTTAGTATTTTATTTATTTTACTTTTCAGTTTTTACTTTATGTCTTTTAGTTTTCAGCATTTTTACTTTATGTCTTTTACTTTTAAGTTTTTACTAGCCCTAGTTATGTGTTAGTTATCTGGGGTTGTGATGAATTCTAATATCACCGGTTTATAAGGGGTTATTTTATAGTTTGGGTAATTTAAAGGTTTACTTATTAAGTCTTAAGCTTATTGCTTCTTGTTGTCTGATCACCAATAAGATTGATCTGGTAAATCTAAAATGAACTAGACATAGGGATTTTAGGTTTCAGCCTTAGACTTAATAGCCCATGATCTTCCTTGAGGATAGATAACCCTTTAATAGATTTCCTTACAGGATAGACATATACTTGTCGGGCGGGGGTAGCCATAATTGGAACTTAAACTTAATGAATCCAGATAATTTGGTTGACATAGACATATGGTTCTATTGGGTTAAACTGGGTATTTGCGTCTGACCATCGACATAGGCTTTTGCAAAATTTCGTGTACCAGGTTAGTAAACTGATTTATTACACAAACATAAAATAATCACTTCATCTCTTAAAAGATATTAGAGTGATTCACAACCCTAGATCTTTGTGTCTTTTGTTATTTTCCTTAGTATTTTCTTTTGTTTATTTTATTTATTTTAATTAAGGAAAACCACATTCAACCAATCAAACAATCATTCTCTTCTCTATTTAATTAGATATTTGTAAATAAATAGATTCAACAATTAATAACAATAGTAGGAATTCAGTCCTCGTGGGATCGATATTTTTATACTACTTGAACGATACGAGCGCTTGCGTTATACATGTGTGTTTACGCCGGTCAATACTCCTCCTCTAATTATCCCTTAAATTTTACCCTGTTATGAGTTGTACAATCTCAACAATTCTAATATTCTTAGTTTCCTTGATTGTCTGTAAGTTAGACTTAATCTCTTCTTAAATTCTCTCATACATTATGCTTAGCAATTTTTCGACTCAATCCGGTTCTTCTCAATTGGTATCTTTGAATCTCACTAGAATTACTGGTGTCTCCATGATTAGGCTTCCCATGCTCCCTTTCCGAAATCGATAAATTTACAGGAATGATCCTTGTCATTATTAGCTATGCTGGTACTGGGTATTCCTTTAGCTGCACTTGTTTAACTTGATCTTAATATTCCTTCTCATATCTTAGCTACTTAACTCTCTATATTCTCATTTCCAAGCTTTAATGGCTTATGAGCTTTTCTCATATAATTTCCAATATTTCTACTTATTTATGGGCTTAGGGTTTCTTAACTTACTGATATTGTCTACCGATGCCGCTTGTACTTAAGATGTTACTTCTGGGTAGTTTCCTAGTGGTCCCCTCAATTGGCTAAAGGTTTAAGCTTAAGTGGATGCACATTGGTACTTAAACCGTATTCCCTGTTATTAACATCGACGCTTGCGATTTGGTTCTGCCTAAAGTTTATACTTTTTTCATACTTTGCTTCCATTGTTACTATAAATCTGTTTATTGTTCCTTCACACCAACTCGTTCTCCAAACCTGGTTGCATACTAGGATTCTCTCTCTTTATGGTTTACCATATTGTGGTAAACTTATTTTCTCGGTTTTGTATTATACTATACTTCTGTCAATTCTTACGTAGTATTTTCTTCTACTATCATTTCACCTGGACAGTTTTACTTCCAAACCTTTTGCATGCTGACCTTATCGTCTACTCTCATATTCTGTTCTATGTCTGAAACTTGTATGGTCTATATCTCTGTCTCCTTATCCGAAGGATATCACCTCTCGCATGTCTATAGTCATGTTTAACACTGTTTTCTTACATCCTCGTCACTGCTTAACTAGTATTTACTCTCTTCATTGTTTCATCTAGACAACGTTTCTCCTAGATCTCTTACTTAGAACTATTTCCTCTTCTATTCTGTTCTTGATGTCTATAGATTTTCTGATTCGATCTCTTTCCACTATTCATTCTCTTATTTCTAGGAATATCTTGAGGCGAACATCAAAGTCCATTTTTATTGTCGTTGTTTAATGATGGTTGGGTGGGTGGGGCTTGTCCTGGAGCTTTTTGGTTTCGATGTTCTCACTAGCTATTCGCGCTGCAATTGCGCATGCTGTTTATGTATGAGCATAGGGTTCTTTTATCTGCATATTAGGTATTAGCTCTTAAACATAGGTACTTCTGCTAAAAATCACCTAAGTTACCTCATTAAACTTTACTCATAGTTTCCCATGACTATTGGTCATACTATTTCTTACTGAGAATCTTCACAAGGCATATGCTCTCCTATCATACTTCCACTATTATCCCTATTCTAAATTTTTGCTCTGTTATTCGGCCTTCTTCCTTATCTCGGTTTCTTGAATCTCCTAAGTCCTCACTTCCTAGTAAACTCCATATCTTAATACTTGTTATGACATTGCTACCAAATCTTTTGGCTTGGATACTACACTTTTACTAATTCTATCTAAGTTGAGTGTCTGGGCTATGGAATATTATGTATAAGTCAGATATTCTACTTCTATGTTGCCATATGTTGCTTACTTAATTCATTACTCTTTCGGACCTTTACTTTTTGGATACTCTTCGTTCTATTGTTCAACTATCTTGCTATCTCGTAATTTATCTATTTTGTCCCGGTTCCTTTCCTACTTAATCAAATCCTTACTGAATTCTAAATTAAGGGATATATGCATACTTCCCACGTCTGGTCGGTTTTTTTATATATACTCACTAACGTAAAGTTATTGGAATAAAAGAATTATCATTGATACTGCTGGAAGCTGTATCATCTGTTCTATGCCTAACAATTCCTTAATCTTAATCAATCCCTCCGAGGTCTTCACTTATATTGCTGTTTCCCAGATACTATATCTATGTCACTATACGTATTGAATTCTCTTGTTATTTTCTTTATCCTTTTTACTGCTTTCATGTCCTACCTCTTGGCTTTAAGTCATGTTATTGAATTTAATGGAGGTCCATTCCTCTAGTTACTTTCTAGATCTCTGTTTTCTATTCTAATTATAGGTTGAAATTTTACCATCTATTTTTTCTGTTTGTACTGGTACTTTTTGGTTAAGTTTGATTGTTTCTCATCCCATAAGTATGTTCCTTTGTGTTCACGAGGACTCCTACTGGTTTTTACCTGATCTATGGGTCCCTCACAGGTACTATTTGTCTCTTCTTGGCTTGGATCGGGTTCTTCCTTTTCTATCTCTTAAATCCTCTTTAGTTCTCTCATGGGTGGTCTATCATTTAGTGTTTTCTATTTATGACTTAGGTTAAAATTTCATCGAATTTTCTTACAGTTATCTTTACCTAGGCTGGTATATGTGGAGCAGGAATTGATATCTCAATAGGTACCGGCGTACTTGTTCTGATACTTTGTGTCCGATAATAGTCCATTACTTGTGCAAGGTAGGTATGAGATAGGCTACGTCACAGCTGCTCATTTGAATGGTATCAATGATGGATGAAATTCTAGGTAACTTAAGATCGTGTCTGTGTTTGGTTTCCTAGAATAAGGTAATTAATCATATTTCCTTACGACCTTCATTTTTTTGCTTACGGGCCTGGACTTGAGGATCTAAAATCTCTATATCATTTTTGACATCTCATGTCTGTTGGAAACCTCCACCATTGATCCTGATCTCTTGCTTCTTTTGCCCTATAGCTACTCTTGGTTATTCGGGGAGTTCGCCGCCTGTATGAGGTACTCAAGGACTATAGGGTCTCCTTGGAAGAATTTTTGAGTAGAAAGGGAATCTTATTTGGAGGGATGGAACTTTACTTGAATCTTTTCGACATATTACTCTTGCTTAGGTTTGATATATTCTTCTTTATTGGGTGGGTACCCTTAGGACTTTCCTATCTCGTGTTGTCTCTTTAATTTTATTATCTCTGGCTGCTTAAACATCTATACATCATTCCTTACTTCTTATAACTTTCTCTTCCCACTCTCTGGGTGGCTTTTCTTAAAACCATATTTTTTGGTTTTACAGCTTACTTTGAACTTCTACTTATAGTTCATGATGATGACGGAAGGATCTTCAAAAAATATAGTTATTTCTAAGGGAATATACTTAAGTAGCTCATGAATTCTTACTAACCTGTCTATAGAACTTTGAGGATGTACTCGAGGATCGGATACTTGAGAGGTAATGCCTTGTATACGGGTATCCCAGACATACTGCGTATACAAGACCCCAGCACACTGCCCACTGCAGTCACAGACTCCCTAGACCATGCTCTAATACCATCTTTATAACATCCCTGATCTGAGAGATGTTATCGGTAGGGAAAAGGCCACACTATTCCCATGAGCCTCTGACTACTGACTTCTGCTATTCTTATCTCACATAAAAACTTGTGCAATAGACCATTGCCCAACTCATCACTCATGAATGTATAACACTTTTCATACAACATACTCTGTTTTAATACATAATACAATTCTGACAATGATTATTATAATGCAATGTATAAGAAACCTTTACTTAATAATATATATGTTACATGTCACTTCCTGACTCCAACTGAACTGGACTTTGCTTCTAACTTGACCATGTGGACTTCATACCCTAATGACTGCTATCGGTATCCATCCTCTCGAGCTCGTCCTCCAATAACCTGTAAAATAAACCACTGGGAATGGATGAGGGTTAGATCATTTGAATGATCTAAGTGAGTGGACAGTTTATAAATAAATACTAAGACACTTTTGAAAATACATAGTTTTGAAATTCAACTTATCTTAAATTCATATTTTTTGAAAATTTCTTTATAACCTGAAAACAACTCTTTCTTTCTGAAAAACTTTTCTAAAGTCTGCTTTTCTGGAAATCTCTTTTAAACTGCTTTCTCTGAAAACTTTATTTCTAGAAAAACTTCACGTGAATTTTTCTGAACACTGTATTTGAAAAACTATTTCTAAAAACTGGTTTCTGTTTTTCAAATCCGGACGTATGGAGGCGTTACGTATCGCTGTCCCCCCATACGCCTAACTAAAGCCAGAAGTAAAAATCCATGACTTTGGGGCGTTACGTATCGCCGTACCCCAAGCCACTGAACTAGAACTGGGGGTACGGATCTATGCTACCCACCAAGCTCTGAAACTAGGATCCAGGGACATATGTCATCCCTAGTCCGAAACTAGGATCTGGGGGCGTTACATATCGTCACCCCCCAGTCTTCTACATGGGCACATGTTCTATGTCCGTCAATTCCATGTCTGTACAAGTTACATACTGAGGTGGGTTTTTCCCCAATGCCTCAAAAAAATCATAAATCTCATGTGTGAAAAACTTTTCTATCTCAAGCGTAATTTTAAAAAATAAACTTTCATGAAATATCTTAGGTAAAAATAATCTAACACCCTAAAGTGTAAAAATATAAGTCTGAAACGAAAAATAATAACAGAATGAAAGTCAGTTTAAAAGGAGAGTGTCCACTCACTGATTTGAAGTTTCGCTAGCATAGCGTCACTTTGCCGAAACATTTTTCGGTTCCCGCGATAACCTTCCAAAGGATAATTCGATTAGAATTCATGTCGTAGGATACATTCCACAATTATCGTCACTATATAATGTTTTACGTTTATGTTATGGTAATTGACATGTATTTAGAATGATACAAAACCCTTCGGGTGGTCTCGAATGTTCTGGGTTAAAAGTGAATTGGGTAAAAATTTTATCATCTGAAATGGTCTCGCGTCACGACGCACAGCCTTGCGCGTCGTGACGTGACCTGGAAAAGCCAAAACAGTGAACTGGTTTTTGTATCACGTCGCGACGCGCGTAGAACAGAATTGAATTTGGCTTCATTTTTCCAGAACGCGTCGCGATGCAAGGTTCTTGGCGTCGCGACGCAAGGTCAGTTTCAGGGCCAAAAATTAGCTTCTTCTTATTCTTCTTCTTCAAACATCGTAGGTTGTCCGGAGTGAAAAATCGTACAATTCTATATCGGAACTTCGAGGAATATCTTCATGAGTGCATATGTGTTCAACATAATTTATATTATGAATATTCATCCCAAAATGAAATGGTAGTCGAGATTATTAGTTGAAGAGGTTACCGGTCATTACACACCTAATTATTTAGCTCTCCGTTTCTTAGCATAAGTGCTTTTCTCCAAACCAGGTATATAAGAGAAGAATGAATCAATAAGTTTAAGGACACATGTTTTAACCAATTCTTTCTTGTAAAGCTTAATATTTTTTTGGGTGGTCGACTTATCTTGATATTATCATTGAAATGTATTCAGCGTGTCCATTTTAAAGGATTAATGTCTTTTATATATTTTAAAGTCCATCCAATTCCTTAAACAACTTACCTTCTTGATTGCTTGTCAGATAAGAAGAAATTATCGCAGTGTAAGTTTATTTATCTCCAATAAATATATATTTCAATCCTTCAGTCAAAGTCTTTAATTCCAATTTGGGTGCGTCTCCATGTCTCTATTCTTCAAGTGTTCATAGTTCCTCAAAATTTTATTTCCTTCCCTCTTCTTCTAGTACATGTGTAGAATCGAGTAAAGAAAAATCATTAGAAATATCGAATCTAATTGCGTACTTGATTTAAGAAAATTAGCTATATAAATTTTCATAGGGTCAGATTCACTCCCCTAAATATGTTCTTACAAAATCGGTTCAATTAGTTCCATGTTCTCATTTTCACAGTCCCCATCGCATGGTTGCTTGCACATATAAAGACATTGATCTCTAATTTCATATTGCCAAAGGATAAATTCATGATTCCATTCCTGCAATTAATTAAAGCATTAGTTGTTACTAAAAATGGGAGACCAAATATTACGAGAATTGGCTTATAACTGTCTGCTGTAGGTTATGTTTCCAAGACAATAAAATCCACAAGATATATGAATTTATCGACTTGCAATAACACATCTTTCATAATTCCTTTCAGGACCTTGACTGATATATCTGCAAGTAAAAAAGTAGTTGATGTTGATTTTAACTCGCCAATATTAAGTTGTTGGTAAACCAAAAATGGAAGAAAATTGACATTGGCTCCAAGATCAAGCAAAACATGTTCAATTTTTGATTTCCAATAATACATGAAATAGTTGGACAACCAAGGTCCTTGTATTTTAATGCATTATTGGTTGAGAAAATGTAACTTACTTGTTCAGCTAGAAAAGTTTTTTCTTACCTGATGTTTCCTTTTAACGGTGCACAAGTCCTTTAGAAATTTGGCATAAGATGGTATATGTTGGATGTCATCTAACAAATGAATATTGACCTTTACCTATTTGAATATTTCATTTATCTCTGGGGAATGATTCAATTTATTTATTTTTAATACTTGAGGAAATATAGGTGCATGAGAAAATTATTATCACCAACGATAGGTAATGGTTCATTAACCCCTTCCTTACCCTCTGGATCTGATTTATTTTCAACTTCACGAGGTTTAAGAATAGGTATGTGGATGACCTTACCAGAACGAAGAGTAATAACCGATTTGACTTGGTATATGTGTGGACTACCAGAACTACCTTCTTGAGGGTTTTGATGACTCTTAGGTTTTGATTGTGGTTGTGTAGGAAACTTCCCTTTCTCATTAATGGTTAATACAGATGTGATTTTGGAGATAGTATCTTTCAGATCAATCAATGTTTGCACATTTTGTTATTGATGACTTCATATTTCTCAATAAATGCATGCAAGGTATCCTCAAGGGTTTTCCTAGGTGGTGGGATATATGGTGCATAACTATGGGAATTTTGGAAATTCTGGTGACCTGGGGAGGTTGTTGCGACATTCTTTCAGATCAATCAATGTTTCCTAGGTGCTTGGTTATCATTCCTCCAATTGAAGTTTGGATGGTTTTTCCAAGAATTGAGGGTTTGGGAGTATAGGTTTGGATTTTTCATCTTGAAGGTGTTTATGGAACTGACTTGGTCGTGGAGACATTCTTGTAGGGCTAGTAAGGTTGGGCAAACTTGTGTGACATGTTCATTTGAATTACAGATTTGACATATGACTTTTTGATTTGACTTGACATGATCACTTTTCCTCATTTTCAATGCCTCGAATTTTTTAACTAGAGATGCATATTTAGCAGAAAGGTCATGGTTTTCCCTAGGGTTAAACATATTTATACCAGATGACTGTGGTTTTACAGATGACTCATAAATGCCAACTGTGTCCAATTATTGTGCATTCTCTGCTATGTGTTCTAGGTAATCTAGTGTATTTTCGGGATTTTTTCCTCTAAATTCACCATTACACATCATTTCCACTACTTGTCTACCATGGGTTGTTAAATCCTCGTAGAAGTAGGCAACCAACCTCTATGTTTCAAACCCGTGATGTGGACAAATATTCAACATCTCTTTAAATCTCTGCCAATATTGGTAAAATATTTCCCCCGACTCTTGTGTGAAAATTGTGATTCTCCTCTTAAAGATTTTGTCCTATGATGGGGAAATAATTTTTTCAGAAACCATTCTTGCAAATCATCTTATGTTTTGATGGATCCTGATCTAAGGTTCTGGAGCCAAATTTTAGCTTTATCTTTTAAAGAAAAGGGAAAAAACTTTAGTCGAATTATATTCATGTTGCAATCTTGCTCTGTGCAAGTGTTACATACCTCTTCAAATTCCCTTAATTGCTGATAAGGATTTTTTGATTCTAGACCGTGGAATATGGGTAAAAATTGGATGACACCTGGCTTAAAATTGAAACGTGCTGCATCTGGGGGAAATCTAGTGTGATTCATGAATTGTCTGAGTGTCCTGGGATAAATAAGATCACCATGCTGAGACTCTTTTTCTTCTTGATCAACTGGATTTTCAACTCGGTCGGGTGGATTTTCATTTTGTTTCTCGACCATTTTGATTGATAATGAAGGTGATATAGACTCTCTATTTAATCTACCGCTAGATGATCGAGACCAATATCTCATGCAACCTAAATGCAGACTATACGCTAAACTTTAATTATGCAAATGCAATATTTACAAAAAGAAGAAGAAAAATAAACAAGTGAAAAAGATAATAAATGACAAAAGAAAAAAAATACAAATATAGTGATTAAAATGTTGGACAATTATGACACATAGCGTCACTATTTGTACAGATCATGGCGTTGTTGTACAAATTAACTATGTGACAAAGGAGATTACTCTCTTATCATTTCTGATTAGATCACCTAGATATATAAATGATAGGAGGTCCATATGATTTGTTCCTGGATTGAGAATGATATGAGACAATATCAGTCCACGAAGGATAAATCATTAAATATCCCTAGTCAGAGCATTGTCGAGATTGGACATCGATAAATGCGTAAAAGACTAGTATTACACTTGTGCGTGTTGTGAGGGCACAACAACATAGTTCTCATATCTTTGGGTATAGGATACTCATGCAAGTGTAATACGAGGTTGTGTTTTACCAATGGTACGGGAAACAGCTTCGCTCTGGATAGACCCCCTCGGAATTCCATTGGTAGTATGACTATGTGTCTATGGAAGTCCGAAATCAGGGTAGGTGTATTTGGTCTTAACCTGAGACTTGCACTGCTAATACTTACGACAATCAATATACTTTGGTTGCGGTCGTCCAGGGCTTTAACAGGTTCTGTGTACGCCTATGCTGGGTATATTGAGAATCATAGTGTGTTGGGTGTGATGTCAAGACGGAAGTGTCACTCCAGTCATACGGAGATGATGGTCGCGTAGGATACGGTACTGGTTCTCTTAAGTACTGCAGTCATCGGGATAATATGACTAGGTCATAGTTATCCGATTATAGAGACTAGTTACCAGACATCCGACATGTGCTTCGTACGGGGCACACACAATTCCAGCCCCAGGCCTAGCACGTGATCATCCGATACTGGATCGACATACACGATACTACGTATACTACGCCTGATATAGATCCTTTATTCCTGTAAGGATATTTATGGAGAATTGGGTAGGCATGACGCTTTGCTAGAAGCCAACCTTGTCTTGTAAATCGGTATAAACGTAGTACTAGGTACTTACGTGTTCGGATAGTCTGACAACCGTATTTACTGCCAACATATCCTGGGATCTCATGGGTCGCTTCCCGAAGATTCACCGATAACGTATGACTCGCACTCTAAATTAATTTGGGATTAATTAGAAGAGAGAGAAAATTAATCTGGGATTAATTGCAGAGATATTTTATCTGGGATAAAATATCATTAAAGAGAGATAACAATTAATTTGGAATTAATCGATTAAATTAATATATTCGATATATTAATCGAAATTGGATTTCGACGCGGAATTAAAATTAGATTTTAATTCGGGCGAACGAATTAATTTAGAATTAATTCGTTAGCGACGTGAATAGTAATTATGCTATGCATGATTATTTAATTAAATTAGATTTAATTGCGCCGCGATGGAAAATTCGTTAATTTGGAATTAGCGAACCCATGCCCGAGATTATTTGCGAGCGCATTCGCATTTCGAATTCGAGTGCGGCACGCAAGTCAAATCAAGCATCAAATCGCTAGTCGCATCTAGCGTCACATCATTCGTCAATCAAGTGATGGATGTCTTTCACTTTGAGTGATTGACGCCAGTCACTATTCACTGAGTGATGGATTGATGGAGTGATGTGTGTGGTTGGCAAGCATTTATTGCTTTAATTGCTTGACTTTTTTGGAGGCAAAATTTTGGTATTTGATTTTTGGAATATCTATTTACCATTTTTTGTAACAAAAACAACACAACTCTCTTTTTCTCTCATCTCTCTCTCTCGGCCATTTGGCCTGTTTTTCTTCTTCACTGCATCTGTCTTTTGCCGTGAGCCAAAAAAGAATAAGGAAGCTTAGAGTCGCGATTTTGTGGCAAAATCGGGAGTGCTAGCACACTACGAAGTCATGCGAAGGTGATAAGGAAGTCCACCCATGAGCTTGGAATCATTCGACGAAGCTTGGAGCTTGACGAAAGACCAAAGCCGAGCCAAAAATAGTGGGCTGTTTCAGTCACTGCCGAGAGCATGCAGTGGGCAAAAAGAATTTTTTATTCATTACCGCGTCGCTCAACCGATCGATGTAAGTATTCCGCAACTTCGTTGATTTGTATTCGCACTTATTTCATGCTTGTTTAATGATCTTGGGACCTTAGCAAACACCAACAATGGTATCTTGAGCAAGGTTGAGCATGAAATTGATTTAGGGTTAAAATTTGGGTAAAATGTGTTTGAGCATGAATTAATGAAATTAGATGATTTGGTATGCTTAAAGTATGTTTAATTGAGGATTGATTAGATCAATTTGAAGAAATTATGATTGGATCATTTTTTCCCCAAATTTTTGAGTTGGCCGAAAGTCAATAGCCCTAATGGTCTTGGTGATTTTTTGATTTTTGTTCATTGGATGACTTGAATCAATTGGAAATGTGGATTTAATGTTAATTTGGATTTGATTGGATTGAATTCGGAATTGATATGAAAATCCCTATATTGCCGAGAGTTATAGCATGTGATTTGGGTTTGATTTTTGTTAAATTATGTTGGACATGATTTAATATTGAAGAGCATGATTAATTAGGCTAATTGGGTAATTAATTGTGTAACACACTTTAGGTAATTAAATTGGGAATTGGAATTTGGTAATTTAATTATTTGGGCCTATTTTGTTAAATTGGGCTTTTAAAGTTGTTATTGGGCTTGGTTGTACTAAGTTGGGTTTAGGCAAAATTGGTTGGATCCAATTGGGCCCAAAACCGCATCCATAAAGCACAAATGCGACTAATGGACCATTAAAGTTTAATTGGGCCTAATGGGCCTAAATTGATTTATGGGCATATGGGGTAACTCCCGGATTGTACTTTGGTTATTGGGTTCGACCCGAGTTGACCAAAAGTCCACGCCTTAAAGAAATTAATTACAAGCCCATTGGACTTTAATTAAATTGACGTTGGACGTTAATCGGGCTTTGAGACCCGTAACGATTAAATTTAGAATTTAAGTCGTAAAAGGTTTATTATTAAAGTGTAATGTTTAATTTGGAATTAAATAAGCGAATTAGAATTAAATGCATATTGAATTGGATTTAATTATGTTGTTTAATTTAATTCGAGAATTTGTACTTTGAGTACTTATTCGCAAAACGAGTTTGACTCGAATAAAATCAAATCGTTGTTTGAACATTGGATGGTCATTAATTATCAGATTAATTAATTTGATTAGATTGATTGATAGCATGCTTGTGTGAATACATGGTTGCGATGCATGAATGATGTATATCGGATTGATATTAGATGGGTGGGGCAATTTTAGAAATTGTTGTAATAAATTTGATTTATTAATTGGACCTGCGTGTCCAGCCATATACCTCATTATTCTTTGTATTCTATTCTCACCTATTCCCCTCAATGTAAATGAGGTTTCTTTAGAAGTGTAATGTAACGGGTAGAAGTGATACATGTGCTAGCGGGAGAGAGAAAGTGAGAGATATGATCTAGGATCAATGTGTAAAGTATCCATCTGCATATCATTATTATTTATTTATATGCGCTTTATTATGTGTTTAGAATGCATGTTTAAGGGTGTATGATGATGAGACCTTAACAAAGATAATAAATTGGTTGCCAATTTACACTCGCAAAATATTAAGCGTCTTTCCTTCCATTGAGTGATTCTCACTTAAGATCCGGGATTTGCATTGGCTTGTTGGCCAAAGTTAAGGCCTTTTTCCGTCGAGGATGTGTTTGAATCACGAGAGCTTTGTTCCATATCAGTGTCTTGTCCAAGTTGTGGTTTGTTGGCCAAAGTCAAGACCACTTCTTGTCCATCGACATTGATTACGAAGCTTTCCATGGTCAATGGGTTGCGCTTAACTGGGATCACTAAGTTTGTTGTGCCAAAGCCAAGGCTTAGTTGATTCAGAGGAAAAAGGTTAGGTAATACATTGGATGTATTGACATATATAAGATATACGTTACGGACTTGGATGTCCCCTATTGGATCTAGGAATTGGATTGGATCCAATTGATCTTAGAGATCTACCTAGTTAATTATCATACAATTTGTTGGCCAAAGTCAAGATTGTGTGATATTTAACGGGATCTATTGGTTTCTATTAAGGTCCCAAGATCAATAATAAGCATGAATCAAGTGCGAATACACATCGAAGAAGTTACGAAATACTCACATCGATCGGTTGAGCCACGCGGAGGCAAACAAAATCTTATTTTCTTCCCTTGGACTCCTCACGGCAATGGCAGTGAAGTCTTCACTGGTTTGGCTCGGTTTTGGTCATTCGTCAAGCTCCAAGCTTCGTCGAATGGTTCCCGGCTCATGGGTGGACTTTCCTATCACCTTCGCATGTCTCGTAAGTGTGCTAGCACTTGTGATTTTGCCACAAAATCTCACTCTTATGCTTCCCACTGCTCACGTTTTTTAGAGAAACCAATGAGCTGTTTGGAGCCCCTTGGGCGTGAGATGAGAGAGATTAGAGGAAGAGAGAATTATGTTTGGTTGTTCCAAGTTTGTGTATTAAATACACACATTTGAATTTCAAATGCATTTCACTTGAATTTGGCTTTCAAAAAGCAAACCATTAAAGCCTTAATGGCACCAACCACACACATCACTTCCATCAATCATGAATAGTGACTTGCGTCAATCACTCAAAGTGAAAGACATCCATCACTTGATTGATGAATGATGTGACGCTAGATGCGACTAGCGATTTGACGCTTGATTTGACTTGCGTGCCGCACTCGAATTGAAATGCGAATGCGCTCGTAAATAATCTCGGGCTCGGGTTCGCTAATTCTAAATTAACGAATTTTCCATTGCGTCGTAATTAAATGATTACGTCTAGCGAAATCACTATTCACGTCGCTAACGAATTAATTCTAAATTAATTCGTTCGTCCGAATTAAAATCTAAATTTAATTCCGCATCGAAATCCAATTTCGTTTAATATATCAAATATATTAATTTATCGATTAATTCCAAATTAATCGTTATCTCTCTTTTATTGATATTTTATCCCAGATAAAATATCTCCGCAATTAATCCCATATTAATTTTCTCTCTATTCTAATTAATCCCAGATTAGTTTAGAGTGAGAGTCATACGTCATCGGTAAATCTTTGGGAAGGGACCCATGAGATCCCCGGATATGTTGGCAGCAAATTCGGTCGTCGGACTATACGAACACGTAAGTACCTCGTACTACGTTTATACCGATTTACAAGACAAGGTTGGCCTCTAGAAAAATGCCATGCCTTCCCAATTCTCCGGAAATATCCTTACAGGAATAAAGGATATGTATCAGACGTAATATACGTAGTATTGCGTATTTCTGTCCAGTATCGAATGATCACGTGCTAGGCCTGGGGCTGGAATTGTGTGTGCCCCGTACGAAGCACATGTCAGATGTCTGGTGACTAGTCTCTATAATCGGATAAACATGACCTAGTCATAATATCCCGATAGCTGCAGCATTTAAGAGAACCAGTCCCGTATCCTACTTGACCATCATCTCCAAATGACTGGAGTGAAATTCCGTCTTGACATCACACCCAACACACTACGATTCTCAATATACACTCAGCTGCAGCAATAACCCGCATTTGTTGTTTATTCGGTAACAGTATCTTGTTTGGAAGATTTCCAGCTCACTGTACCGTTATTCAAACTGTATAGTATCGTTTACGACTTATTGTCGTTTTATCGGTTTAGGAAACTTGCTTCAGTGATCCCAGTCACTTTAAGTTCTCATTCTCCATAGATTAAGACAACATCCTTAGTTCTCTAAGATACTAACGGATGTTCTTAACATCAATCCAGTGACTATCACTTGGATTGGCCTGTTTGTGACTTCATATGCTCAAAGCGTATGAGACACCAGGTAGCGTACATTTTTCAATGTACGATTCCACGGAGAGTTTTCGAAAGCCAAGCTTTCGCCGATAGTTATTTTATGGGAATATCATTTCCAAGAAATGGCGTATTATCATTATTTTTATATAGGACAACCACTGTCAGTGCGCTTCAACTAACCCTCTTATATACACAAGAATCTTTTCATTTTGAATTAAATCATACACCATTATGATCACATCAAAACGACAATTCCAAGAACCTATGCTTGCTTCAATCCAAACATGGATCGAATAACCTGCAAACCTTGTTTGCTTGTTATGGTACGACAAAACCGATAGGATGTTCATCCTCCAAAAGGTTTCCTTTCCAGGAAAGCGATTTTCCCGTTAAGCTGACATATTTCATAAATGAAACATGCAGCTTTAGCAAGCATTCTCCAAATGGATTTACCGTGGCAACAGGTAAAAGGTTGAATCGTAATCAACACAATGTTGATAACTATACCTTTCCGCTACAAGCCTAGCTTAGTACGTTGGTATGTTGCCTTCCATGTATGTCTTCCTTGAAGATTTATACAGTACCAGTAGGCACAATGCCTTGCGGTACATCAACTAGTATCCAAACTTGTTGATATACATGGAATCCATTTCAGATCATATGGCACTTTGCCATAATAGGGAGTCGATACCTTGTATCACTTCCTCATACGTAGTCAGTTGGTATTCCTCAATAAGATAGACATCTTTATGAGGTGAGATCAGAAACCCATACCCTAGGTTGTTTTCTGACTCTCTCCGACATACGCGATTCTTGTGTATACGAAGATTAATGGTATAGTTTCATCCTTGATGAACTATTTATGTTCCATTAGGATTCGGTGCCTTGAACAGTATTATTCCGATTTTCATCGAGTTTTACTATCCTCCCACTTACCACTGCATATCGGTATTCCTCTTAGGAAAACTGCATGGTGAGCAACAATCTAATTGTTCTCTCGTGAGTTGTATAAGTACAATACTTATGGTATCCCTAGGATAACCTACAATTGGCAATTATCCAATTTGGGTTTTAGTTTGGTATCATCCAAACGTATGCCTAGCATACCCAAATTATCAGGAATGTGAAACCCGGTTTCTTTCCTGTTCATATCTAATATGAAGTCTGTCAAACATATTTTAATGGAACCTTATTCTAAATAAGTTCTGCATTGTTTATACTTATCCGTTGAAGGAAATGGTATCTCAGAGCGACTCATGATCAACCTTATCATGTCCAACAAAATTCGGTTACTCAGTTCGGACACACCGTCAAACTGACGTGTTCCGGGAGGAGTATTAATTTGAAAGAATACTTTACTCTTTCAAGTATATAAGAAACTTATTGCTTAAGTATTTTCATTACGGTCTTACCGTGATGGTTTAATACTTTAGCCGATCTGTTTGTCTATTTCGTGTCGAAACTTTAAAAGTTTCCGATTTGTGTTTCAAAATAAACACATCACCATAATGCGATGCCACATCCGTATAGGTCACGAAATATTCATATCCACCTCTAGCCTAGCTAGATATGGGCCCACTTGCTTCACTATGAACTAGGGCTAACATGTCGATGGCATTTACACTTTTACCAAGTAAAGGTGTTTTAGGCACATTGCCCAATAAACTAGATTCGTAGATTTCATAGATCTTCTTAGATTTTAGAAGTACTAAAAATTGCAATAATAACTCTTGGAGAGTTCATGACTATTCTCAAGGAGACAAAGTCAAAGTTTGCAATTAGGCAAGTAGCGCAAGACGCACCTTACTTCGATATTCTAGAAGGCCAAGGCTTGGCCTAAGGCTTCTGGAGTGTTGAAACTGGCAAAGGCAAAATCATTATAATCTTCTGGGAAGATAAAGGACATATCTCAAAATGTCTGCCTTATTGTGGCAAACGGGATCGCGGAAGCGTGACTGTCATTTGAACAAAGTAGACATGAAGGAATTGAAGATGAGCAAGGCTCTGACTTCAAATATGTTTGTCAAATTGTGTTCACTACTAGTATTGAAATTGGATTTTAAAATACTTAGTGTGATATAAATATATATTGATGTTCAGAATCTGCTATGAGCAGGTACTGACCTCAATTGAGATTTAATCTGCGGATTGGAAATGGGACGAAAGTCGCTGTTTTAACCATAGATACCTAATTTAGGAACTACCTTTCTGGTTTGTACTTAAATTAGGATACTGTTATAATGTAACTAGTTTGACTAGAAACATTATCTTTATATCAGTGTTTAACCCGCTGCGGGTGAACCTTTATATTCTAGAACACTAAAGTGTTTCATTATATAAAAATGATATTGAGATAAACACATTAGATGTGAATAACAGAATTTATATTTTGAATATAAATAATTCTCAAACGTATAACATGACAAACAAATAGCTCAAACTAATTTGATCAGAAGAAACTAATTGTGGCATTGTAGTCTGGGACACAATTAAACAAGAATCGTATATCCACACTTATTTAGAATAAGGTTCCATTAAAATCTGTTAGACAGATTTCATATTAGATATGAACAGGAAAGAAACCGGGTTTCTCATTCCTGAAAATTTGGGAATGTTAGGCATATGTTTGGATGATGCCAAACTAGAACCAAAATTGGATTAGTGCCAATTGTAGGTTATCCTAGGGATACCAAAGTATTGTACTTATACAACTCACAAGAGAACAATGTAATTGTTGCTCGCCATGCGGTTTTCCTGAGAGGAATACCGATATGCAGTGGAAAGTGGGAGGATAGTAAAACTCGATGAAAATCGGAGTGATACTATTCTAGGCACCAATTCCTTAATGGAACACAAATAGTTCATCAAGGATGAAACTATACTAGTAATCTTCGAATACACAAGAACCAAGTATGTCGGAGATAGTCAGAAAACAACCTAGGGTATGGGTTTCTGATCTCACCTCATAAAGATGTCAATCTTATTGAGGAATACCAACTGACTATGTACGAGGAAGTGATACAAGGTATCGACTCCCTATTATGACAAAGTGTCATGACATCCGAAATGGATTCCATGTATATCAACTATGTTTGGAAACTAGTTGTTGTACCGCAATGCATTGTGCCTATTGGTATTTATAAGTCTTCAAGGAAGACAAACATGGAAGACAACATACCAACTTACTAAGCTAGGTTTGTAGCGGAAAGGTATCGTTATCAACATTGTGTTGATTACGATTCAACCTTTTACTTGTTGCCACAGTAAATCCATTTGGATAATGCTTGCTAATGCTGCATGTTTCATTTATGAAATATGACAGCTGAATGGAAAAATCGCTTTCCTGAAAAGGAAACCATTTGGAGGATGTTTACTATAACATGTCGGTTTTGTCGTATCATAACAAGCAAACAAGGTTTGCAGGTTATTCGATCCATGTTTGGATTGAATCAAGCATTAGGTTTTTGGAATATCGTTTTGATGTAATCATAATAGTTTATGATTTAATTCAAAATGAAAATGATTCTTGTGTATATAAGAGGGTTAGTGGGAGCGTACTGACAGTGGTTGTCCTATAAATAATGATATTACGTCATTTCTTGGAAATGATATTCCCATAAAAAATGTATGTGACCTGGTGTCTCATACGCTTTGAGCATATGGATTCACAATCAGGCCAATCCATGTGATAGTCACTGGATTGATGTTAAGAACATACTTAGTATCTTAGAGAACTAAAGATGCTATCTTATACTATGGAGATGGAGAACTTGAAGTGACTGGGATCACTGTAGCAAGTTTCCTAACCGATAAAATGACTATAAGTCGTAAACGGTACTATAAAGTTTGAATAACAGAACAGTGAGCTGGAGATCTTCCAAACAAGATATTGTTACCGAATAAACAACAAATGTGGGTTATTGCTGCAGCTGAGGTGGCAATAGAAGCCTTCTGGGTCGATAAACAAATCTAATTAGATTAGATATAGTTCTGTTAGCAGCTGAGCTAGGCGTCAGCACAGGCTAAAGAATTAATGGTCTCATCAACGATCCAGATACGTACTTAGATATTCATCTGATTCGTTCAGATCATACATCGTGGCGATGTGATGATCGAATAAATCCCATCAGATGATAATCATACAAATCCGCTGACGAAAGTCTTTTCTCAGCAATTTGAGCCAACCGTACATAGTTCGGGTGTAAGACACTCGAGTGACTGGCTATAGGCCAAGTGGGAGATTGTTGGACAATTATGACCCATAGCGTCACTATTTGTACAGATCATGGTGTTGTTGTACAAATTAACTATGTGACAAAGGATATTGCTCTCTTATCATTTATGATTAGATCACCTAGATATATAAATGATAGGAGGTCCCTATGATTTGTTCCTGGATTGAGAATGATATGAGACAGTATCAGTCCACGAAGGATAAATCATTAAATATCCATAGTCAGAGCATTGTCGAGATTGGACATCGATAAATGCGTAAAAGACTAGTATTACACGTGTGCACGTTGTGAGGGCACAACGACATAGTTCTCATATATTTGGGTATAGGATACTCATGCAAGTGTAATAGGAGGTTGTGTTTTACCGATGGTATGGGAACAGCTTCGCTCTGGATAAGACCCCCTCGGAATTCCATTGGTAGTATGACTATGTGTCTATGGAAGTCCGAAATCAGGGTAGGTGTATTTGGTCTTAACCTGAGACTTGCACCGCTAATACTTACGACAATCAATATACTTTGGTTGAGGTCGTCCAGGGCTTTAACAGGTTCTATGTACGCCAATGCTGGGTATATTGAGAATCGTAGTGTGTTGGGTGTGATGTCAAGACGGAAGTGTCACTCCAGTCATATGGAGATGATGGTCGCGTAGGATACGGTACTGGTTCTCTTAAGTACTGCAGTCATCGGGATAATATGACTAGGTCATAGTTATCCGATTATAGAGACTAGTTACCAGACATCCGACATGTGCTTCGTACGGGGCACACACAATTCCAGCCCCAGGCCTAGCACGTGATCATCCGATACTGGATCGACATACACGATACTACGTATACTACGCCTGATATAGATCCTTTATTCCTATAAGGATATTTTTGGAGAATTGGGTAGGCATGGCGCTTTGCTAGAAGCCAACCTTGTCTTGTAAATCGGTATAAACGTAGTACTAGGTACTTACGTGTTCGGATAGTCCGACAACCGTATTTACTGCCAACATATCCGGGGATCTCATGGGTCGCTTCCCGAAGATTCACCGATGACGTATGATTCGCACTCTAAATTAATATGGGATTAATTAGAAGAGAGAAAATTAATCTGGGATTAATTGCGGAGATATTTTTTCTAGGATAAAATATCATTAAAGAGAGATAGCGATTAATTTGGAATTAATCAATTAAATTAATATATTCGATATATTAATCGAAATTGGATTTCAACGTGGAATTAAAATTAGATTTTAATTCGGGCGAACGAATTAATTTAGAATTAATTCGTTAGCGACGTGAATAGTAATTATGCTAGACATGATTATTTAATTAAATTAGATTTAATTACATCGCGACGGAAAATTCGTTAATTTGGAATTAGCGAACCCAGCCCGGGATTATTTGCGAGCGCATTCGCATTTCGAATTCGAGTACGGCACGCAAGTCAAATCAAGCGTCAAATCGCTAGTCGTATCTAGCGTCACATCATTCGTCAATCAAGTGATGTATGTCATTCACTTTGAGTGATTGACGCTAGTCACTATTCATTGAGTGATGGATTGATGGAGTGATATGTGTGGTTGCCAAGCATTTATTGCTTTAATTGCTTGACTTTTTTGGAGGCAAAATTTTGGTATTTGATTTTTGGAATATCTATTTACCATTTTTTGTAACAAAAACCACACAAATCTCTTTTTCTCTCATCTCTCTCTCTCGGCCATTTGGCCTGTTTTTCTTCTTCACTGCATTTGTCTTTAGCCGTGAGCCAAAGAAGAATAAGGAAGCTTAGAGTCACGATTTTGTGGCAAAATCGGGAGTGCTAGCACACTACGAAGTCATGCGAAGGTGATAGGGAAGTCCACCCATGAGCTTGGAATCATTCGACGAAGCTGGGAGCTTGACGAAGGACCAAAGCCGAGCCAAAAACAGTGGGCTGTTTCAGTCACTGCCGAGAGCATGCAGTGGGCAGAAAGAATTTTTTGTTCATTGCCGCGTCGCTCAACCGATCGATGTAAGTATTCTACAACTTCGTTGATTTGTATTCGCACTTATTTCATGCTTGTTTAATGATCTTGGGACCTTAGCAAACACCAACATAAAAAAATAAGATGCATAAAATACAACAAAAATAAAGGAAATAAAAATAAATAAATAAATAAAGAAAAATTATTATTCTATCTACTCAATTATATTCACGGCAACGGCGTCAAAAACTTGACACGCTCAAAAAGTGTTTCTTTACTCCCAAGTATAAGAGTGTCGAAGTAATACAATAACCTGATAAGTTCGGGATCGATCCACATGGAATAGATTTAGTAAAATAAAATAACAATTTGAGTAAAAATAAAAAGATTTGATTTGTTTGAATTGATTGGAAATTTTAAATTAGACTGCAAAAATAAAATAAAATGTCGGGGCTATGAGATCGACTTTTAATATTTCAAACTTAGAAATCTTACTTTTTATATTATAAAAAGTATCATTATTATACAATTAATTTAATTCAGGAATTAATTATGCCAAAATATTTAAAACTAGTCATAAAGATTGTGATAGTTTTTGTCTATAACAAGTCCAATTAGGCACTCAATTATGCCAAATAAATAAAACCAGCTATATAGGCAGTAACAAAGTTTGTCAATAATTAATCTAGATTTAAATTAAATATTAATCATTAGATTATAATTTAACGTATGCAGGACAACCCCAAATCTTTAAATGTTTAAGATTTGAATTTCTACCGAACCATATTTGATAGGGGGTCGTAGAAACAGCTTTCGATGAAACCTTTTTAAATATGTAGGCAGCAGTTAGTAAAGCGTAACCCCAAAGGTAATAAGGAAGATATGTATAGCTCATCATGGATCACACCATATCTAATAAAGTACGATTTCTACGCTCAGACACTCCATTGTGTTGAGGTGTTCCTGGTAGGCTATATTGGGTGAGAATTCCATTTTCCCTTAAATAATTTCTGAATTCTTCACTCATGTATTCACCGCATCGATCTGATCTAAGGCATTTGATGAATTTACTAGCTTTTTTTTCTATTTCGTTTCAGAATATTTTGAACTTGTCAATTGTTTCCGACTTATGTTTCATCAGATAAACATATCCATATCTAGACTTGTCATTTGTGAAAATCACAAAGTATGTGGAACCATCATGAGCGACATGATTTAATGGACCACACACATCACTGTGTATTAGCTCCAGTAAATCTCCAGTACGGTGTCCAACACCTTGAAATGAGGCATTTGTCATCTTTCCTTGGATACATGACTCACAAATCAGATAAGGATCTATGGTAAGATTTTCAATCAAACCATATTTTACTAATTTAGATAGACGTCTAACACCTATGTGGCCCAATCTCATATGCCATAATTCAGTATTATTTAATTCAAATTTAATTCAAACTTCCTACTTGTATTTTTCTCTATATTAAAGACAATTCTACATGTTTCCAAAACATAATGGCCGTTTGATAAAGAACATTCACATTTCAATAAAAAAATTTATTATATAAACATAAAGTTTCATCTTTAATTTTTATTTTATATCCATCTTTATCTAATATTGGCAGTGATATTATTTGTCTGATAAGTGATGGAATATAATAACAGTCATGCAAATCTAATTTACATCCATTTGGGAGATCTAGTACAAATGTTCATATGACCTTGACATCCAATGTCTCGCCATTGCCAGCTCTAAGTTGGATCTCCCCTTTTATTCAGCCTTATTTTAACCCTCATTCCATGCAGGGAATTGTAAATATGAGTATGACTGCCAGTGTCTAACACTCATCCACTATTTGGATCTAAGGCTAATGAGATGTCAATAATTGGAAAAATACAAAGCGTATTTGAGGGTCCCGCTTTTCCTTTAAGCTCTGGACAGTCATTCTTCCAGTGTCCAGACTTCTTGCATTGTAGACAATGGTCACGAGTTACTATCGATTTTTGCGCCTTTGCGTTTATGGAGTTTCTCTTTGATATCTTATTCTTCCTCATCTTTATTTTCTTTGAATTCCCAGAAGTCTTTCAAGAGCCAGTTCCACCATGGAGATACAGTCTGGGGTTGCCTTTCTTCAAATCTTGCTCCGCCGTGCGTAGCATATTATGAAGTTCTTCGTATGTGGCTTGCAACAAATGCATATGGAAATTTAATACAAAGCCAACATAAGAACCAGACAAAGAAGACAAAATCAAATTACGGCCCAACCGTTCATCAAATATAATGCCCTATCATTCCAGATATCGAATGTGGTCACTCATGTTCAAAATATGAGTGCTGACAGCTCCTCCCTCCTTGAGTTCAGCACAGAATAATTCCTTAGACCTTCGATAAAGTTCCATCTGTTGATTTGTCTCGAACAACTCCTTGAGTGTTCGCATGATGCTCTAAGCATCCGGTACTTCAATGTACTGTCTCAGTAAATCTGGAACCATCGATCCCAAGATGTAGGATTTCACCTTCAGATTATCATCATTCCATATATCAAAAGTTTCTCGCTCTTCTGGAGTGGAGTCAGGATCGATATCAACAGGCAGTGGATTGATCGTGACATAAGTCAACTTTTCATACTCCAAGACAATGCATATGTTCATTTCTCATTCGAAATAGTTCTCGACTCATTTTATCTTATAGGAATCCAAAAGTTTCATCAATGGATTAGTGGCAGCCATCTACAAGATAACATTTTTGAGTAGTAGCATAATATTTTTTTATTTCAAAAGTGCTAACACTAATTGATTAAGGAATTTTAAATCTATTAGTGCCCTCCCACTACTTTACGTAATTCTGTAATCTCCCTTAACGGAAAAATAGAAATTTGACTATCAAAATTTCATAGCGGGAAGTGGATCCCATGACAATTACTCCAGCCCCACACTAATGACGATATTGGCCTTTGTAAACTCATTAGGTAGACTTCCAAGGCCAATCACTTCATGTGACTCCTAGTTTGATCCTGAACCGTTTCTTATCCTCACACTAATGACGATATTAGGTGACTACGTTAACTCATCACAATACATCTAATGTTTTACCTGAGCGACCTAAGTTCCGAACACTTATACCCTCACACTAATGACGATATTGGATATAAGTAGTAAGAACACATTCATCTCCGTATTGACAAGACGGACCATCCAATAATGCTCCAACATTATTAATACTATTACTTAAATAAAGTAATCACCTAATCACATGAGATTTATGAAAATCAAGTCATTAACTTAATTAGGTCAAAGTTTTAATTTAAAACATGCAATACATATCCAATATGTCTTATGCATAATTAAATTAAAATTACTATGGCATATATTCAAAAATATGTGTTGTGTGGTTAAGCCTTTGCTACTGATACCATTCTGTTGGGGCAGTTGTGAAACCCCTAGGGTCGGATCGGTGCCCCGGGCAGCAAAATTGGGTCTAACCAATGGATATCAAGTATGGTTGTAATTTTAAATTATTTAATGAAATATTTTATTCCATTACGAGTGTATAGGAAAAATCCGGGACTGAATCGGAATCCAGAAACTCTAGAACGAGCGAAAACAAAATCGGCGCGCGCCAAGGGAGCGACGCGCATGAAGTACACGCGCTAAAGTGTCGCCCAAGTCCGTCTTCTATTTTTTTTTTCAATTGTTTTCTCCTGCAGCTCACTTTCCAGTGAGCTGAAGGGATTATGGTATTTTACCTTAATCACTTTCGGTTCTCCCTAAGCACTTCAAAAACATCCAAAATTAATTTTTAATTTCAAAACCAACATTAACACATGTTATAGAATAAAAATCAAGTTGTTCAAAATATCAAATATTTTTACAAAAACAAAAATTTATTCCAAATACGTATTTGCCTAAATTTTGAATCCAATACACAAACCAAATTAGAATCCCAATAAGAAATGTCTCGTGAACAATTCTAGGTCACCCAAAGGTAGTCAAGTGATTCTAAAATGGTAGCCATAGCTCTAAGCTTTAATCTAGAGTTACAAACTCTAATTAATTGTTCCATGTCCAACATGAACATCTTTGACCTAATTACAAGCATGTTGTGTTTATACTTCTAAAGTATCCTAATACAATTGATTATCTTTATTCAACATTAAGCTATGTGATCATGCATCTAATACACAAATAAACATAGCTTAGGAGAAGATCAAACATTACCTAGTAAGCTTGATGCAAGATCCAATCTACTTCTCATTTGTTGAAATTGTTGGAGAACCTCCAAGGTGTGCAAGCTTGACTTCAAGATCCAATCTTGTTTCCAATGCTTCCAAGCTTGACTTCAAGATCCAATCTTGATTTCCCCTAGATGAAATGTTATAGAGACCTCACAAGCTTCTCTAAACACTTCTCTAACTTAGGCTAATCTCTTAAGAATTTGCTTGTATTTGTACTTGTTTCTTGTAATTAAAACCTTCCTAAAGCTTGCTATTTATAGCAAAACTTAGGTAATTTTTAATTAATAAAAGTTGTAATCAACTTTTAAGTGGGCTTAATTTAATTTGTCCAAATATGTATAATTAGGTGTGACTAATCTCCATTGTCTCCCACTTTAATTTAATCTAATAAATCAAGCCAAGGATTAGGAAATTGATTAGTTAAATGTTTGCCACCTTGATTTAATCCAATTAAATCAAGCTAAAACCATCTATTATTACATACTTAAAATTACCATAATATCCTCAAATGGTAGAGATAATTATGATTTTACAATTAAGCCCTTGTGTAATTATTGAATTAATCTAATTAATCCAATTAGGTCAAAGTAAATAATCAATGTTATCCAATAATTTTGATTATCTTAGTTGATAATTATAATATCGAATATTATCTTTTATCAAAAATATTCGGCTACCCAAGTGCTCAACGATTACACTTCATATTGGGACTCTCTAAGTTCAGACACGTTCGTCATATAAGCCTAGCTAATATGTATGCAATTCGGCCACCTCTGAATTCGCGAAGAACACGAACGACCTTTCTGAACTATACAAGTCGAGGTCATCACATATGTTTAACAATCCCTCCGTCGTAGGCTATCCGAGTTGTGCTTAGGAAACATAGAATACACCGTCAAGTTTTCGAGATGCACATCTCATGTCGACATGTCCACGATACTTCATAACTGATGCAATCCACCCTAGGTGATCGACTTTGGCCAAAGATTTAAGAATCGTGACTTTACTAACATGGATACATAAACCCCTTATGGTACACATACGAGCCGATAGATCCTATCTTGCTTCACAGTTGATTATTGAGTGCATCGGTCCACACCCAACAAACATCTAGAGGCTAGACCATGAAAGATATTTGACATACAAGACATCAAAGTGTGGAGGATCTCACACAAAATCAATGTTATCCTATAGTCAAAGGATTACATATGCTACTCGACTCGAGGAGATTCATATTGATGGTGGTGTGCACTTCCATCTATTAGGAATCACCTATGAGTCATTCGGTATTCGCTTCAACGAATACCCACATGTCTATACCCAAGATATGAAATGAAAAATGTAGTTATTTTATTAATAAATAATAAAATGTACAAATTGGATTGGCACTCCAAGCACCAACTCTATCAAGTTTTTGTCTATAACAAGTCCAGTTGGGTACTCAATTATGCCAAATAAATAAAACCATCCATATAGGCGGTAACAAAGTTTGTCAAAAATTAATCCAAATTTAAATTAAATATTAATCATTAGATTACAATTTATATATTATAATATATACAATATTAATCTAAATTTTCATATTAAAAGCTTCACCCATTACCCAGCAGGGTGAAAGTAGCTACTCATAATTTGAATAAAAACACACATAATTTTATTCCTAAAAGAAAAAGAAATTACAAAAAATATTTAGAAAAATAAAACAAACAAAAGCTGGAAATCCACAAATTTTCAGAGGAAACGCATGGAGCAGACTGCATAAATGAGGTGCAGAGCACCTTTAACACACATTGGATAACACACTTTGGATATTTCATCACTTTCGACCAATAAAGTTGTAGATATTTGAGTATTATTTCATCTGGAGCCGGAATCGCCTCAATACAATATCAGAGTAAAAAGTTATGGACAAAATACGAACATTGCGTAGGGTTGGAATTTCCGAAGTTGTACACTGTCAGAACGCTCTATTAAGTTTTCGGCCTCCAAAATCCAAATGACAAGTCTATTTTTCTAGATATGCATCCAAAATATTATTTCACCTATATAAAAGATAAAAATCACAATAAACATAAATATAATTATTATTCAACAAATGTGCTAAATTACGGGGATTAATAAAACTATAAGTGTAAATGATTAATTTTTCTTTTAACAAATGTGTACTTTTTAGTGTTCATCACACCCACCAACCAGCTTATTACTAGTCCCTAGTAATTTTAAGCTAAAACTAAAAAAAATAAAAAAACAAATTAATAAATATTTTTTTCTTTCTAAATAATCAAATAAATAAATTCATTTATACTTTTACCATTCTTCCATATATACATAAAAACAGGATATCAATCAATTTATTGTGGCCACAATATTCACAGGTCTTGTTGAAAAGAGTGTAATATTTTTGTCCTAAAATTATATCAGAATTCATACCTTTTGGCAATGGTAATTTATTTATATACAAAAATATTTTTTTAAAAAAATAAAAATACATCTTCAATCCTTGTAAAGAGCTTTGAGCCAATGACTCTCAAACCGGTTGGCTTTAGGGCACTAGGTGTTAAGACACCCCTACAGACTTAATTGCTCGGATATCAGATATTAAAAAGAAGAAGTTTCTGATTTCCTTAAGCTTTCTCTTTAATTTATGTAACGAGCTTTAGGCCAATGACTTCTAGACCAGTTGGCCTTAGGGCATTAAATGTTAAAACATCCTTACAGACTTAATTGCTCGAGTTAGAGAGGCTACAAAATCGAACATATTTAAGAACACATAGTATATATATATATATTACAAACTCATGCTCTACCATTTTATGCGAATAATCACTGTTTACTTAGACAAGATGTCCAGTTACTAAGTAAAAACTTGATTATTATTATTTTTTTAACTACTTAAGCTCTACGGTTTTACGCGAACAATCATTACTTGCTGAGGTAAGATGTCCGGTTACTAAGTAAAAGCATGTTTATTTATTTATTTTTTTTTGAATAAAAATAAAAATTTCACTGTCTTTATGTGCTAACTCCAACAAATTAGAGAATTGAATATTATAAAATTTTCAATGATGATTACTGTATATGTTGATAATACTTGTCAAATGAGCATATGAAGATCAACTTTAATTAATATTATGGAGAATTAACAATAAATGTTTCAAAAAGAAATGAACAAAAATAACTTGTTACGAAATATTGGGATGCGTCTCATGAGCGAAAACTTCTTACACTGCCATCTCTAAACAACAATTCCACTTCGTTAGTCAAAAATTTATTGTTGAATTGTGTGTAGTTTTTTTTTTGAAAAACACAAAATGAAATAATAAAAAAATATTTTTTTTTACACACAAAATAACAACAAAGGAAAAATAACATATATTTTTTTTTACATAAAACAACAACGAAAATATTTTTTTGAAAGAAAAACACAAAAATGAACATAAAATAAAAAATATCTAGTCAACTATCCTCTCCCCCCCCCCCCCCAAACCAAATTGAGACATTGTCCCCAATATCTAAATAAGAAGAAGTATGACTTAGAAGACATCACCTAGTTAGTGTGTTTTACGGTACCAGTGTTGGTGTTAAACCAGAATACGTAACAGCGGCACATGAATTGGGTCGAGTCATTGCTGCAAGGAATATGCACTTAGTATATGGCGGTGGCAATATTAGACTAATGGGGAGGGGGACATCCAAGTCCGAAACATATATCTTATATATGCCAATACATCCAATGTATTACCTAACCTTTTTTCCTCTGAATCAACTAAGCCTTGGCTTTGGAACAACAAACTTAGTGATCCCAGTTAAGCGCGATCCATTGACCATGGAAAGCTTCGTAATCAATGTCGATGGACAAGAAGTGGTCTTGACTTTGGCCAACAAACCACAACTTGTACAAGACACCAATATGTAACAAATCCTTCGTGATTCAAACACATCCTCGACGGACAAAGGCCTTGACTTTGGCCAACAAGCCAATGCCAGTCTCGGATCTTGAGTGAGAATCACTTAATGGAAGGAAAAACGCTTAATATTGTTTGAGGGTTTTTCGCGTGCAAATTGGCAATCAATTTATTATCTTTGTTAAGGTCTCATCATCATACACCCTTAAACATGCATTCTAAACACATAATAAAGCGCGTAAAATAAAATAATAATGATATGCGGATGGATACTTTACACATTTATCCTAGATCAAATCTCTCAATTTCTCTCTCCCGCTAGCACAAATATTTACTTCTACCCGTTACACTACACTTCTAAAGTGACCTCATTTATATTGAGGGGAATATGTGAGAAGAGAATACAAAGAAATGAGAGGTAATAAGGCTGGACACGCAGGTCCAATTAATAAATCAAATTTATTACAACAATTTCTAAAATTGTCCCACCCATCTAATATCCATCCGATATACATTATTCATGCATCGCAACCATGTATTCACACAAGCATGTTATCAATCAATCTAATCAAATTAATTAATCTGATAATTAGTGATTATCCAATGTTCAAACAACGATTTTATTTTTCTCGAGTCAAACTCATTTTGCGAATAAGTACTCAAAGTACGAATTCTCGAATTAAATTAAACTACATCATTAAAACCAATTTAATATGCATTCAATTCTAATTCGCTATTTAATTCCAAATTAAATACTACACTTTAATAATGAACTTTTACGACTTAAATTCCAAATTTAATCGTACTAGTCTCAAAGCTCGATTAACGTCCAACGTCAATTTAATTAAAGTCCAATGGGCTTTTAATTAATTTCTTAAGGCGTTGACTTTTGGTCAACTCGGATCAAACCGAATATCCAAAATCCAATCCGGGAGTTACCCCATAAGCCCATAAATCAATTTTGGACCATTAGGCCCAATTAAATTTTAAAGGTCCATTAAGTCGCATTTGGGCTTTATGGAAGTGGTTTTGGGCCCAATTGGATCCAATCCATTTGTCCTAAACCCAACTTTGTACAACAAAGCCCAACAAGCCCAATTACAACACAACAAGCCCAAATCCAATTTTAAGGCCCAATTATAATTAAATCACAAAACCCAATTTCACAATTTAATTACATAAAGTGCATTAAACAATTAATTACCCAATTAAAATTTCTAAAACATTAATTAAAACAATTAATCATGCTCATCATCATCATCACATGTCCAACACATTTTGATTAAAATCAAACCCAAACATGTTTCATCATTCTCGGCAATGGAGAGGACTTTTGTGTCCGATTCGAATTCAATCCAATTAATTCTACAGTCGACATTAAATCACATTCCTCAATCGTTTCAAGTCATCCAATTATCAACGAAACAAAAATTCACCAAGATATATAGGGCTTTATCTCTCGGCAATTAGGGTTTATAATGCCAAATTACAAATCCAATCCAATTGAATCAAATTCAACATTAAATAAACATTCCCTAATGATTTCCAACACATCTAATGAATCAAAAATCAAAATCACCAAGACATATAATATGACCAACCATTCGGCCAACACCAAATTTGGGGAAAATTATTCCAAATCAATTTTCTTGAAATTGATCCAATCAAACTTCAATTAAACATGTAATAAGCATACTCAAACATCCAATTCATTCAAATCATGCTCAAATACAAATTACCCAAATCTTAAGCCCTAAACTTTTTCATGCTCAAACCTTACTCTGGATGCCATTGTTGGTTTCTATTAAGGTCCCAAGATCAATAATAAGCATGGATAATGTGTGAATAACAATCGAAGAAGTTGCGGGATACTCACATCGATCGGTTGAGCTACGCGGCAAGCAACAAAAATAAAAAATTTGCTCCTTGTGCATTCGGTAGTGTGCAGTCCAAGCTCATTGTTTTGGCTTCGATTTTGGTCCTTCGTCAAGCTCCAAGCTTCGTCGAATGGTTCCCGACTCATTGGTGGGCTTCCCTATCACCTTCGCATGTCTCGTAAGTGTGCTAGAACTTGTGATTTTGCCACAAAATCACACTCTTGGCTTCCCTACTGCTCGGTATTTCACAGAAAAACCAGAAGGTTTATTTGGCCCCTTGGGCGTGAATAAAAGAAGAGAATGGAGAGAGAGAGTTGTGTGTGTTGTATTTCAAAATGTGTATCTAATACAAAAAATAATTAAAAGTCAAATACCTATATCAAATAAAGGTAAATAGCCTTTTAATTAATACAACAACTCATATCAACCATCACACTTGAGTGTCAAACACTCAAACATCAACTCACATCAAGTCACATCAATCAATCAATAAATGGTCACATCACTCAAAGTGACATGATTTGACGTTTGATGTGACGCTAGATACGACGAGTGATTTGATGCTTGATTTGACTTGCGTGCCGCACTCGAATTCGAAATGTGAATGCGCTCGTAAATAATCTCGAGCTCAGGTTCGCTAATTCCAAATTAATGAATTTTCCGTTGCATCGTAATTAAATGATTACGCCTAGCGAAGTCACTTTTCACGTCGCTAACGAATTAATTCTAAATTAATTCGTTCGCCTGAATTAAAATCCAATTTTAATTTCGCGTCGAAATCCAATTTTGTTTAATATATCAAATATATTAATTTATCGATTAATTCCAAATTAATCGTTGTCTCTCTTTAATTGATATTTTATCCCAGATAAGATATCTCCGCAATTAATCCCAGATTAATTTTCTCTCTCTTCTAATTAATCCCAGATTAATTTAGAGTGCGAGTTATACGTCATCAGTGAATCTTTGGGAAGCGACCCATGAGATCCCCGGATATGTTGGCAGTAAATTCGGTCGTCGAACTATCCGAACACGTAAGTACCTCGTACTACGTTTGTACCGATTTACAAGACAAGTTTGGCCTCTAGCAAAGCGCCATGCCTACCCAATTCTCTGGAAATATCCTTACAGGAATAAAGGATCTGTATCAGGCGTAGTATACGTAGTATTGCATATTTCGATCCAGTATCGGATGATCACGTGCTAGGCCTGGGCTGGAATTGTGTCTGCCCCGTACGAAGCACATGTCGGATGTCTGGTAACTAGTCTCTATAATCGGATAACTATGACCTAGTCATATTATCCCGATAACTGCAGTACTTAAAAGTACTAGTACCGTATCCTACGTGACCATCATCTCCATATGACTGGAGTGACACTTCCGTCTTGACATCACACCCAACACATTACGATTATCAATATACCCAGCATTGGCGTACACAGAACCTGTTAAAGCCCTGGACGACCAGAACCAAAGTATATTGATTGTCTCAAGTATTAGCGGTGCAAGTCTCAGGTTAAGACCAAATACACCTACCCTGATTTTGGACTTCCATAGACATAGTCATACTACCAATGGAATTCCGAGGGGGTCTATCGAGCGAAGTTGTTTCCCGTACCATCGGTGAAACACAACCTCCTATTACACTTGCATGAGTATCCTATACCCAAATATATGAGAACTATGTCGTTGTGCCCTCACAACGCGCACAAGTGTAATACTAGTCCTTTACGTATTTATCGATGTCCATCTCGATAATACTCTGACTAGGGATATTTAATGATTTATCCTTCGTGGACTAATACTGTCTCATATCATTCTTCAGCGTCGCCATGCCTAACGTGCGCCGAGTGCTGCTATAATGCACCGGGTCAACGGGTCAGAATCTGAAAAGTTGACTTTGCTAACGTGCGCCGTGCCACGTGTCACCATCACAGAAGATTTGCTAACTTGCTTCTGCCACATGTCATCATCCTACGATGCCGACAATCATCATCTATGATATCTTGGGCCGTGCCACGTGTCGACATCTCAACGGACTTGCTAATGTGCGCCGGTGCCACGTGTCGCGATCTAACACTGCCGACAATCGCCCTCAGCGTGATGTAAGCAATGACGTCATGAATAGTGCCACGTCATCGGATAAGAATCTGAGCCGGTGAATCAGTAAGTGACACGTGTCACTGTAGTTGGCGTCGCGATGCTGAACCCTTTAGCGTCGCGACGCTGGACCCTTATCCGCGCCTATAAATAGAGCTCGAAATTTCAGATTTCAGTGTACCTCTCCCTCCCACTTCTTTGATGTAATTATGGAGTTCTTCTCTCTCTAAGTTTCTTTAATTTAGTTTTGTAATTTTTAATTACGTTCTGTAATAATAATAATTTACTTTCTTTATTTTACAGTTTTTACTATTCACTATGAGGAGGTAACTTACTTATGCTAGGGTGAAAGGTAATTCTTTTACTATTACTATTTAGATTAATCTCCCTTAAAATAATATATTTACTATTTAAAATTTGACTTAATCAGGATACCGCCAGATTGGTCGGTTGGTAATAAAATCCTTTTCGCCTTTATGGATGGTTATTTTGGTTCCGCCTTTATGGCTGGTTATTTTGGTTCCGCCTTTGGCTGGTTATTTTGGTTCCGCCTTTATGGCTGGTTATTTTGGTTCCGCCTATATGGCTGGTTGGACTTAAATTGACTTAATCAGGTTACCGCCTATATGGCTGGTTGGTAATAATCACAAGTTTATATATTATTTTATTGGGAGATATCTAAATAAGTAGTAGTAGAAATAATTCTTTTACCTTAGCATTTTATTTTATTTTACTTTTAAGCTTTTACTTTACTGCAATTAATTTTCAGCACTGTTACTTATGGCTTTTACTTTTAAGTTTTCATTAGCCCTAGCTATGTGTCATAACTAAGTTAGTTATCTAGGGTTGTGATGAATTTCAATATCACGGGTTTATAAGGGGTTAGATTATAATTTGGGTAATATAAAGATTTATTTATTGAGTCTTAATCTTAATGCCTTTTTATTAATTGGCCACTAATAAAATTGATAAGGTAAACTTAAAATGAACTAGACATAGGGATTTTAGGTTTAAGACCTTAGACTCAATAGCCCACGATCTTCCTTGAGGATAGATAACCTTTAATAGATTTCCTTACAGGATAGGAATATACCTGTCGGGCGGGGGTAGCCATAATTGGAACTTAATCTTATGAATCTAGGTAATTTGGTTGACATAGACATATGGTTCAATTGGATTATACTAGGTATTTGTAATTGACCATCGGAAGAGGCTTTTACATAATTTAGTGTTCCAGGTTAATAAATCAAAATTTTACCCAACTATAAGATAACCACTTCATCTTTAAATAATATTGGAATAAATCACAACCCTAGATAGTTTTTAATATTTAATTTTCTTAAAATCTACTTTCGAACAATCTTATTTACTTGTCTTTAAATTTAGAATCGTCGCCATTTCAAATCAATTAAAAAACCTGTTAGATACTAGTAATCATTTGACCTCATAAAAATTAATAGATAAGGTTTTAAGTCCTCGTGGGATCGATACTTTTTATACTACTTGATCGATACGTACGCTTGCGTTATACGTGTGTGTTTACGCCGGTCAGATGGTAGTGTGGTATGCATTTGTGATACAATTCCATGTACCACTTGGAAACAATTACACATGTCTTCTTTACTGCTTTCTAATTTCATCATGTGATTATTCTGATTATTTTATCACTATCTTACCATCACTGTTATGCTTGATTCTGCACCTTATGAATATTGGTTTCAAACATGTCATGACATATCTCTGTTATTTGTTGTTTGATTTTACGAACTGAGCATTCTGGTTTACGCAGTAAATTCGGCCAGACATACATTATGTTCGGCCGGACATAAACCATATATATCCTGTCGTATCTCATATATGTCTGGTCGAGTTTCTTTTATTCGTTATCTATTCTATTATTATTGCTTTCATGAATGCTTGGCTACTACATGAAATATAAACTACTTTATGTGATTTATGCATTATAAGATACGTGGATCCTCTTTTAAACCTTGATATTATACTGGCATCAGTAAATGACCATTCCGATCTCAAACGGGTTTAAGGTCGGACCTTGAGAGGGGTGTAGTGCAGCCTTAAATCATTCTCAGTGTCTCATATTGGGTGGCGACTCTATTATTCTCTTGTTTTTTCCTCCGTAGGACTATCTATATTCTCTATGAGCTGCGAGCTCAACAGTATCGTGGTTGTCGACATCATAGACATAGCAAGAAATCATTCTTAGCTTCTACAGATGGTGACTCCACTGAGATAGAGAATCGGTCTTGAAAACCCGTAGTTGATTATCCTACAAGAGCCTCTCTATTGCTTGAGATTGGGCCTTAGCCATTTGAAGCCATTTAATCTCTTTATCTTGGGACAAGGAACTTGCTGGGCCTTTTCAATTGAACAAGTTAACGTTCCATGATAATTTGATTGAATGCTTTGAAATTTTAATGAGCCATCATGTATGAAAACCCCATTGGACTTGGTATTTTTAGTTATAATCCAAATATGCCAAGTCATGAGTCCAATACTCACACTTTCATTCAGAAATGGTAAGCCTTGTCTTGACCCATTTGGTTATTCCTAAATATTCCCTGACCCATCCCCTATAACCGTGACTACTAAGGGTCCAATTCGTCGTTTTTAAATAATGGCACGATCCACATATTAGGCTTAGTCATTTTTTCAATGGATAGTCTTTGTCTTTCAATGATGGAATAGAACCGAGGTAACCAAGGTTTACCTTTACTATAGGAGGGAACGAGTTTGTGTACCCCATGTTGGTGCATGAACTAAGCCACACCTAGGGCAGATAAGGATTTACCACGTGTGTGGAGAGATAAGGTTGAAAGGTTGTATATTGTGTGAACTAACCTTGCATTTCATGAATCTCATGCATACATGCATTCATGTATACATGCATCATGCTAACACTTTCTGAATAAAGCCATCAAAGTGGAGCATTGAGTTAGGGAGAAAAGAATACTAGTAAAAAAGTTGATCACAAGCAGTACATGAATGGCCGACAATGAAAGTTCCTGAATGGACCATCTTGAAAACACCGTAAATAATTTAGCAGAATAACTGCAGACCCTGATCAATGCCATAGCCAATGAGGTAGTAACCCAAACGCTGAGGCTTAAGACTAGTGGAAAAGACGTGAGGAACCCGAAAATAAGACAATTGAGGAGAATCCCAAGAAATTGAGAAGATGACAGAATGATGAAGAGGACATGACAGAATATGCCACGAGAATCTAGCAAGATCCCAAGTTGAGGCTGAATTGCAAGTTTGAAGGAACAGATGGAGGTCATGGCCTAGAAAATGAAAAGCAAGCATGAAGACCTACTGGATTTATATGCTATAGCATTTAAGAAGCAGCTACCCACCTAGTTTAAGATGCCTGAAATGATGAAGTTTAATGGAAAAAAAAGACCCAAAAGTACATATCCGTCTGAACGTCAAGTTTTAAAAATGTTTGAGATGTTATTTGAAGGAGCACATGTGGTTTGGTACCACAACACGAAAGAGAATATGAAAGATGATTGGAAAACATGGCCGAAGTTTTCTTTATGTATATATGAAAAGAACGAGCTGATCCCAACAAGAATGGTGACTGGATGGAGAGTATGTGGACTACAGGAAACTTAACAAAGCCACGAGGAAAGATCATTTTCCGCTACCATTTATTGACCAGATGTTAGACAGGCTGGCAGGACATGAGTTCTATTGCTTTGGACGGATATTCAGGGTACAATTAGATTGCCATCGCACCAGAAGACTAGGAGAAAACTACCTTTACATGTCCCTATGGTACTTTTGCTTTCCGCATGATGCCATTTGGATTATGTAATGCTCCTGCTAATTTCAGCGTTGCATGATGGCCATCTTCTCAGACATGCTGGAGCAGAGTATGGAGGTTTTTATGGATGATTTTTCTGTGTTTGGAGATTCTTTTGACCATTGTTTGCAAAATTTGGAACAGTATTACAAAGGTGCGAAGATACAAACCTGGTACTCAACTGGGAGAAATGCCACTTCATGGTGCAAGAAGGCATTGTTCTTGGACACCGGATCTCACAAAAGGGAATCGAGGTAGACAAAGCAAAGATCGAGACAATTGAAAAACTACCTCCACCAACATCTGTTAAAGGGATTCAGAGTTTTCTTGGACATGCAGGTTTTTACAAGAGATTTATCAAAGACTTTTCCAAGATTGCCAACCTCTTTGCAATCTTCTGGAAAAGGATGTGCCTTTCAACTTCACCAAAGAATGCCAGGAAGCTTTCGAGATCTTAAAACAGAAGCTGATTTCTGCCCCCATCATAGTAGCACCAGATTGGACCCTTCCATTCGAGGTAATGTGTGATGCTAGTGATTTGCTGTAGGTGCAGTTTTGGGACAACGCAAAGCAAAGATTTTCCACACCATTTACTACTCCAGCAGAACTCTGAATGAAGCTCAACTCAACTACACAACCACTGAAAAGGAGTTGCTAGCAGTTGTGTACGCTTTTGACAAATTCCGCTCCTATCTGTTGGGTCCCAAAGTGGTGGTCTACACAGATCATTCAGCAATCAAATATCTGATCACAAAGAAAGATGCCAAACCCAGATTGATCCGTTGGATACTTCTTTTACAAGAATTCGACGTGGAGATTCGAGACAGGAAAGGAACAGAAAACCAAGTGGCAGATCACTTATCGAGGCTCGAGAATGGAGAAACAGCTGGCAAAGAATTATCAATCAAAGAAACTTTTCCAGATGAACAGCTGTTCGCCATGAAACAACAGGAAGTCCCTTGGTATGCTGACTATGTCAACTACATTGTGTCAGGAAAATGGCCGTTGGAATGGACAACTCAGCAACGGAAGAAGTTCTTCAAAGAAGTCAAGCACTATGTCTGGATGAACCGTACCTGTTCAAACGGTGTGCTGATCAATTATGAGACGATGTGTTCCACAGGAGGAATCAACAGTGTTTTGCAACACTGTCATTCATCACCATATGGCGGACACTTCAGCGGAAACAAAACTGCAGCCAAAGTCCTTCAATCAGGTTTGTTCTGGCCCACACTTTTTAAAGATGCTTATCTTTTTGCTTTTCAATGTGACAGGTGCCAGAGAACGGGAATATTTCAAGGAGAAACGAAGGACCGTTGCAAAACATTCTGGAAGTGGAGATATTCGATGTATGGGGTATTGATTTCATGGGACCCTTTGTTCCATCATTTGGAAACTTGTACATCCTGGTTGCTGTAGACTACGTCTCCAAATGGGTTGAAGCAATTGCACTACCATCCAATGATTCAAAAGTGGTGATCAAATTCCTGAAAAAGAACATTTTCACTCGGTTTGGAACACCTCGAGCAATCATCAGCGATGGTGGCTCTCATTTCTGCAACAAATACTTCGATGCACTCCTATCCAAATACGGAGTTACTCACAAAGTTGCCACTGCTTACCATCCACAGTCAAATGGACAGGTTGAGGTTTCAAACAGGGAGATCAAGAGAATCCTAGAAAGAACCGTTGGATCAACAAGGAGGGACTGGTCAACAAAACTAGATGATGCATTATGGGCCTACCGAACAGCTTACAAGACACCCATTGGTATGTCACCATATCGATTGGTGTTTGGAAAGCATGCCATCTGCCAGTTGAGCTTGAACACAAGGCGTACTGGGCACTGAAGAAGTTGAATCTTGACTCACAAGCTGCAGGAGAGAAAAGACTTCACCAACTCAATGAATTGGAGGAATTTCGCCTACAGGCTTATGACAATGCCAAATTATACAAGGAAAAGACCAAAAAATGGCATGACCGAAAAATAGTGCACAGACAGTTGGAACCAAGGCAGCAGGTGTTGTTGTACAACTCGAGATTGAAACTTTTCCCTGGAAAGTTGAAATCTAGGTGGTCTGGACCATTTGTGATCACTCAGGTTTTACCATATGGAGCTGTTGAGTTACTGGGCCAATACCAACAACACATTCAAAGTTAACAGTCAGCGTCTCAAGCATACTGGGGAAAATCATTTGAGCGACAAAAAGAAAGTGTCACACTTTCAGATCCAGCATAACGTTCAAGCAGTCACGTCTAGCTGACGACTTTAAACTTAGCGCTCGCAGGGAGGCAACCCATGCAATTTTTGTATATATTGTGATTTGGTGTGATTTAATTTTGTGTGTTTAGATTTTGCAGATTAAGTCATTTCAAGATGGAAGAAGCTCTCGCAAATCTTCACAAGCAATTTCCTTCTCTCCCTCAAAAATCTCTGATGAAAGTCTACAAAGCTCGCTTGGAACGGATGAGGTTACTGACGATCTATGGTGTTCCCAATGACATTCGTTGGGTAATTGAAGCACGAGTCCGATTGGCAGGTGAGTCTTCTGACTCTTTTATTTCACATCTGCCTGGTTTTGGAAGAAGCACCTATGCAAAGAAACGAAGAGCTAAACAAATGGGTGTTTGTTACAAATGTGCACGTTGGAATTGCAATACTCGTTGTCGTTCTTTAGGAATGGTGTCTGTTAATCGCGAAGACAAAATTAAATTCATTAGGGATGGCTTGAGTAAGGAGTCTTTAGATGATATATCTTCGACTCTTGAGACGCATCCCAGTGGATATGTTCACATAGACTTTCGCAGATTACATACACAATTTCAAAAAGAAAGACAACAGTTAAGTCTTGGGAATCTGACTCAAAAAGACCATGTTTGCCAATTTATAAGAAATTGGATGGGAAGCTTGTCCCTGACGCGTATCAAGACGTTAATCAAGCTGTAAATTCTTGTACATATTATATCTCTTTGTCTTTTCCTAATAATTGTGATTTGTTTTGTTATTTTCTTTTATTTCCTCCGACAGGATCCAGATCTTGTTGACTATCACGATCTATTTTACTATTTTGCTACTAATCGTCCTTTGAAAGATACTTGTGCTATTTTTACTCACCTTTTCAGGTATTATAAATTCAACTCATCATTGCACTTTTGAAGACATCCAGAGTAAAAAAAATGGAAGCCACTTCAAGAAGACGAGTTGAAAACATTTGTGTGTTTTGCGGTAGTACTGTTGGTACTAAACCACAATACATAGAAGCAGCACAGGAATTGGGTCGAGTCTTAGCTGCAAGGAATATGCACTTAATATATGGCGGAGGCAATCTCTGGACTTATGGGATCGTTTCAAAGGCCGTACAGGAAGAGGCAGTCACGTTTTGGGAATCATCCCAAAACCCTTGGCAGAGGCAAATCTTATTGAACCATCAATGGAGAGGAATTAATCGTGCCAGGTATGTCTGAACGACTGATAGAAATGATTAACCGTGCTGATGCTTTTATTGCTTTGCCAGGTGGCTTGGGCACATTGGAGGAAATTTTTATTGTACTATCTTGGGCGAACCTGAACATACACCAGAAACCAATTGGACTGTACAACGTTGATGGATTTTATGATTTTCTTTGTGTGTTTCTTGATGATGCTCGGAGAAATGGGTTCGTGTCAAAACCTATGAAAGAACTCCTCTTCACTGCCAGAACTGCTCCAGATCTAATTGACCAACTCATAGCCTATGAACCAAAAGTTGACCCTATCATTTCAAAGATAAATTGGTCCGAGGACGATCGTGGTAAGAGGCGTAGAATTAATCTGGATCTTAACCTATAATTTCCTGTAGATTTTCAGCTAACCAGGTACGACCTTCTAAACTCTCCTTTTACTGTTTAAGACATTGGGGACAATGTCTCATTTAGGTTTGGGGGAGGGAATTGGTTGATTAGTACCTTGTTTTTAGTTTGTATGTTGTTTTTATTTTTAGTTCAAAATTTTTCGAAAAATACAAAAAAATTGAAAATTTTCAAAAATTACAAAAATATTTTTGTGTTTTTTTTTACTAAAAAGGTGAAATTGGTAAGAGATAGCCGAGTAAGGAATTTCCACTCCTGAGACGTATCTCAAACCATTTATTTCAGAACAAGTTAATTTTTGTTTATTTCCTTTTGAATTATTTAATTTGTAAATTCTCCATAATACTGACTAAAATGAATCTTCATATGCTCAGTTGGCAGGTATTATCAATATGCATAGTAACATACGGACATGAGCTGTAATTGAAAAGTTTGTAATATTCAGTGCTCTAGTTTAATTGGAGGAAGCATCTCAAAAAGTGATGGAGTAAAAAAAAAAAAGTCCGAGATCCGAGTTATTAAGTCTGTAAGGGTGTTTTAACACCCAGTGCCCTAAAACCACTGGTTTGGGAGTCACTGGCCCAAAGCTCGCTACATGGATCAAAGATGCTGCAAAAATATATATATCTGAAGTCTAGTAATTAAGTCCGTAGGGGTGTTTTAACACCTGGTGCCCTAAAGCCAACTGGTTTGGGAGCCACCGACCTAAAGCTCGCTACATAGACGGAAGATATTGTATAAAAATAAAAAATAGAGAAAATCAAAGAAAAAATCAGAAAAATCAGAAAATTACTCCATGGCTACAAAAAGATGTGTAATCTGATAAACTTTAGGACAAAAATATTACTCTCTTATCAACTGCACTTATGACTGTTGTGGGCAAAAATGAGTTCTTTAATATTTTGTTGGCTGTGTATATGGAGAATGGTAAAAATAATCGGAGAATTTACTTATTAGGTAATTTAGATGAAACAAAACAACTAGTAACTTGGAGTAGAAGTTTCACCTGATTAGTCACTAACTTCTTTATTCTCTTTTCGCTTGTCTTTTTGCATTTGTGTGCATTAGTTTATTACCTTTTTACTTTATAAAATGTTTGTGGGTATCATTGCTGTAAACCCTCACGAGACTACAACTCGTCCACTAGGGACACCTAGGGGTTTAAAGGCTTGTTGCATACGCTAAATGCAACCGTGATCCCTACGAAAGTGGCTTAGTTAAATTTTATTATGTTATTTTATTTAATGTTTTGCTCGAGGACTAGCAAAATGTTAGGTTTGGGGGTGTGATGAGTGGTAAATATATCATTTTTTCCCACTCATTTATCCTAATATTTTGTATAGTTTCTTGAGTTTTGTGAATATTTTGATGTGTTTTGTGTTATTTTGTAGATAAATAAAGTTTCAGGACATTCTGGAGGTGATTTGGAGCAAAACTGTGAAAATTGGCAAAAAGGGCAAAATGGTAATTTCTCCGCGTCGCGACACGCAAAGCTGCAGCGTCGCGACGCCTAACGTGCGCCGAGTGCTGCTATAATGCGCCGGGTCAACGGGTCAGAATCTGAAAAGTTGACTTTGCTAACGTGCGCCGTGCCACGTGTCACCATCACAGAAGATTTGCTAACTTGCGCCTGCCACATGTCATCATCCTACGATGCCGACAATCATCATCTATGCTATCTTGCGCCGTGCCACGTGTCGACATCTCAACGGACTTGCTAATGTGCGCCGGTGCCACGTGTCGCGATCTAACACTGCCGACAATCGCCCTCAG
>SKCR01015724.1:0-56630 GCA_019454045.1 Zanthoxylum bungeanum
CTCTAAAGTGTGCTAGCACTCTTGATTTTTGCCACAAAAATCACCACTTTTCTTCTCCTTAAATCTCGGTTTTGACCAGAAAAACAGAAGAAGAAAATGCCTTGTGGCCGTGAGAGAGAGAATAGATTTTGGCTCCAAAATAGTGAACCATCAAAGAGAGAGAGAGAGTAAAATGTAAAAGTGTATTAGGTTTATGATTTTCCAAAAATCAAATACCAAAATCCTTTTTCCAAAAAACCAAAAGTCAAAGGCTTTAAAGCCTTAACCACTCCCATCAACTATTCACATCAATCAAGTGATAAGTTGTCACATCAATTGATTGACTAGTGATTTGACGCTTGATGTGACTTGCGGGCCGCACTTGAATTCGAAATGAAAGTGCGCTCGCAAACACTCTCGGGCTCGGGTTCACTAATTCCAAATTAACGAATTTTCCGTTGCGACGCAATTAAGTAATTATGCCCAGTAAAATCACTATTCACGTCGCTAACGAATTAATTCTAAACTAACTCGTTCGCCCGAATTAAAATCTAATTTTAATTCCGCTTCGAAATCAAATTTCGAATAATATATCAAATATATTAATTCTTCGATTAATTCCAAATTAATCGTTCTCTCTCTTTAATTAATATTTTATCCCAGATAAAATATTTCCACAATTAATCCCAGATTAATTTTTCTCTCTCATCTAATTAATCCCAGATTAATAAAGTGCGAGTCATACGTCATCGGCGAATCTTCGGGAAGCGACCCATGAGATCCCCAGATATGTTGGCAGTAAATACGGTCGTCGGACTATCCGAACACGTCAGTACCTACTACTATATTTTACCGATTTACAAGACAAGGTTGTCTTCTAGCAAAGCGCCATGCCTACCCAATTCTCCCGAAATATCCTTACAAGAATATGTGATCTATATCAGGCGTAGTATACGTAGTATTGCGTATTTCGATCCAGCATCGGATGTCACATGCAAAGCCTGGGGCTGGAAATTTGTCTGCCCTGTACAAAGCACATTTCGGATCTCTGGTAACTAGTCTCTATAATCGGATAAACATGACCTAGTCATAATATCCCGATAGCTGCAGCATATAAGAGAACAAGTTCCGTATCCTACGTGATCATTATCTCGACTATGACTGGAGTGATACTTCCATCTCGACATCACACCCAATACACTACGATTCTCAATATACCCAGAAGAGGCGTACACAGAACCTGTTAAAGCCCTGGATGACCAAAACCAAAGTACATTGATTGTCGTAAGTATTAGCGGTGCAAGTCTCAGGTTAAGGCAAATACACCTACCCTGATTCGGACTTCCATAGACACATAGTAATACTACCAATGGAATTCTGAGGGGTCTATCCAGAACGAAGCTGTTTTCCGTACCATCGGTAAAACACAACCTCCTACTACACTTGCATGAGTATCCTATACCCAAATATATGAGAACTATGTCGTTATGCCCTCACAACGCAAACAAGTGTAATACTAGTCTATTCCGCATTATCGATGTCCAATCTCGATAATACTACGACTATGGATATTTAATGATTAAACCTTTATGGATTGATACTGTCTCATATCTTATCAATCCGGAACTAATCATATGAACCTTCTATTATTTATACATCTTGGTAATATAATCATAAATGATAAAAGAGCAATTTCCTTTGTCACATAATTAATTTGTACAACAACACCATGATCTGTACAAATAGTGACGCTATGGGTCATAACTGTCCAACAATCTCCCACTTGGCCTATAGCCAGTCACTCAAGTGTCTTACACCCGAACTATGTACGGTTCGCTCAAATTACTGAGAAAAGACTTTCGTTAGCGGATTGGCATGATTATCATCTGATGCGATTTATTCGATCATCACATCGCCACGATGTATGATCGAACGAATCAGATAGTCGAAGTATATTATGGATCGTTGATGAGACCATTAATTCTTTAGCCTGCACTGTAGCCTAACTCAGCCGCTAACAGAATTATATCTAATCTAATTATATTTTATTATCAATCCAGAAGGCTTCTATTGCTGCCTCAGCTACAACAATAATCCACTATTGTTGTTTATTAGGCAACAGTATCTTGCTCAGAAGATTTCCATCTCACTGTTCCGTTATTCAAACTTTATAGTACCGTTGTTACGATTTATAGTCGGTTATTTATCGGTTTAGAAACTTGCAGCAGTGATCCCGGTCACTTCAAGTTCTCCTTCTCCATAGTATAAGACATCATCCTTAGTTCCTCTAAGATACTAACAGATGTTCTTAACATCAATCCAATGGCCATCACTTGGATTGGCCCGATTGTGACTCCAAATGCTCAAAGCGTATGAGACACCAGGTCACATATATTTTTCAACGTACGAGTTCTCGGAGAGTTCTAACAACTTTAAATCTATCCCAGTAGATCTTTATTTCTAGAATAAATTTTGTTTCTCCCAAGAATTCTACGGAGAATTTTTCATGAAAGCCAAGCTTTCACCGATTGTATTTATGGGAATATCATTTCCAAGAAATGATATGTCATTATTACTTAGGACTTTCACTGTCAGTGCGCTCCCACTAACCTCCTTATATACACAAGAATCATTTCCGTTTTGAACAAATCATATACCATTATGATTACATCAAAACGATAATTCCAAGAACGCTATGCTTGCTTCAATCCATCCATGGATCGAATAACCTGCAAACCTTGTTTGCTAGTTTTGGTGCAAAAAAACCGTCAGGATGTTGTAAACATCCTCCAAAAGGTTTTCCGTTTCGGAAAGCGATTTTTGGCATTCAGCTGACATATTTCATAAATAAAATATGCAGCATTAGCAAGCATTATCCAAATGGATTTACCATGGCAACATGTAAAAGGTTTCGTCGTGATCGACATAATGTTGATAACGATACCTTTTCGCTACAAGCCTAGCTTAGTACGTTGGTATGTTGCCTTCCACGTATGTCTTCCTTGAAGACTAATATAGTACCAATAGGCACAATTCCTTTCGGTACAACAACTAGTGTCCAAACTTGGCTGTTATACATGGAATCCATTTCAGAGGTGTAATGTCAAAGCATATATGATCCACATACAAGATGCCAATGAGATCTCAAGTCTAAGGATCATTCATACTATCTTTACAAAGAGAAATTCCATAGACATGTGGATAACACTCCATATGGGTTCTCAAGCAGGTCAGTTCGATGTACTTGTTCTCCAACAAGCATCCATATGTTAGACTAAGTGAACACATTCACTAGTAGCTTATGAGATCAGCTACCTTCATTCGATAAAGAAGTAGACATAACATATGCCGATCTAAACTGGATATATCAATATCCTACGTTGGTAATCCTACGATCGGGAACATTTAAGAATGACTGGATCTCATAAATTAAACTAATTTAATTTCTTTAATTGTCATTCTAAAGACTTTATTCTACAAGTATTCAAAATTACTTATGGACAATGCTTATAAATAAACTGCCAAATTTTATTAATCATGCAATAATATAAAATTACATATTTATCCATATTGGATCTAGGGCATTTAACCAATAATCTCCCACTTGCACTAGAGCCAATCTCTATGATATCTTACACCAAACAATTCAACATGTCTATCATGCTTCTGTTGGGTTAGTGCTTTAGTAAAAGAATCTGCTAAGTTCTCTTCAGTAGGAATCTTCTCTATATTCACATCACCTCTTTGGATTATCTCTCTAATCAAGTGATATTGTCTAAGAACGTGTTTGGATTTCTGTTGAGACCTTGGTTCTTTAGCCTGTGCTATAGCTCCGGTGTGTCACTGTTGGAAATCTACCGTCTAACCGGGATCGTTTTAAGCAATGAAACATATGTGCGAATACTTCAAGGAAGTTGCGGAATACTTACATCGATCGGTTGAGGCGATGCGGTGAAGAAAAAATTCTTTTCTCCCTCCTTGGAAGTCTCGGCAGTGAGTATAATTTGGGCTCCTCAAATTCGGCAATGGTAATTCCTCCAAGCTCCAAGCTTTGTGTGAATTCCTTGCCCACGGGTGGGTTTCCCTATCACCTTCGCAAGACACTAAAGTGTGCTAGCACTCTTGATTTTTGCCACAAAAATCAAGACTTTTCTTCTTCTTAAATCTCAGTTTTGACCAGAAAAACAGAAGAAGAATATGCCTTGTGGCCGTGAGAGAGAGGAGAGATTTTGGCTCCAAAACCGTGAACCATCAAAGAGAGAGAGAGAGGAGAATGTAAAAGTGTATTAGGTTTATGATTTTCCAAAAATCAAATACCAAAATCCTTTTCCAAAAAACCAAAAGTCAAAGGCTTTAAAGCCTTAACCACTCCCATCAACTATTCACATCAATCAAGTGACAAGTTATCACACCAATTGATTGACTAGTGATTTGACGCTTGATGTGACTTGTAGGCCGCACTTGAATTCGAAATACGATTGCGCTCGCAAACACTCCTGGGCTCGGGTTCGCTAATTCCAAATTAACAAATTTTCCGTTGCGACGCAATTAAGTAATTATGCCTAGTAAAATCACTATTCACGTCGTTAACGAATTAATTCTAAACTAACTCGTTCGCCCGAATTAAAATCTAATTTTAATTCCGCGTCGAAATCCAATTTCGTGTAATATATCAAATATATTAATTCTTCGATTAATTCCAAATTAATCGTTCTATCTCTTTAATTAATATTTTATCTCAGATAAAATATTTCCACAATTTATCCCAGATTAATTTTTCTCTCTCATCTAATTAATCCCAGATTAATAAAGTGCGAGCCATACGTCATCGGCGAATCTTCGGGAAGCGACCCATGCCAAAACCAAAGTATACTGATTGTCGTAAGTATTAGCGATGCAAGTCTCAAGTTAAAACCAAATACACCTAGCCTGATTCAGATTCCCATAGACACATAGTCATACTACCAATGGGATTCCGAGGGGTCTATCCAGAGCGAAGCTGTTCCCGTACCATCGGTAAACACAACCTCTATCACACTTGCATAAGTATCTAATACTTAAATATATGAGAACTATGCCTTTATGCTCCATAACGCGCACAAGTGCAATACTAGTCTATTCCGTATTATCGATGTCCAGTCTCGATAATACTACGACTATGGATATTTAATGATTAAACCTTAGTGGATTAATACTGTCTCATATCTTATTTATCTGGTACTAATCATATGGACTTTTATCATTTATATATCTGGTAATCTAATTACAAATGATAAAAGAGCAATTTCCTATGTCACATAGTTAATTTGTACAACAACTCTATGTTCTGTACAAATAGTGATGCTATTGGTCATAATTGTCCAACAATGTGACCATGCAATATTCACGGAGTCTGTGCCAACTATTTAATTCTTATCCATTTACAAACATTTTATTTATTACTGATCCTTCTATCTAACCACACACGTACTTAAATCCAATTTTCTGTTTACAGTTTAACATCTTTCACATTAACATCAAGTTTCTATATTCCCATCTACTGTGTCAAATTTCATCATGTTTCTGTTGTGCTACCCTGATAACTTTCTACTTTCATGTACACTCTTCGCTAATCTAGTTCAGGCAATTATTATAACTTTCTTACTTTTACTTTCTTGAAATATCATCATATCGGTATTATAAAATGTTCTATCCATTCAAATATTCAATACACTATCATCAATCATGTATATATGTATATATAATCATATTATCATGCACTTGTGTTTTACAAAATGCCCATTCTATGTACACGTATAACACACACAAACATCAATAATATATACATATAGTTGTAATCATGCTATTATGCATTGATGTCAGCTATATGCATCTCAAATGATTTCTAGAGTATATGATTTATATTCGTATCTTGTAAACTGCACTCTACTTTAGCATGTCATGTTTTTAGAAAATATTTTTCTTGAAAACTCTTTTCTGAAAACTCTTTTCTGAAGCTCTTTATAAAACATGTCTTTTTGAAATTTTGTTTTCTGAAAACTGTTTCTAAAACCTGATCTACGAAAACTGTTTTCTGAAAATCTGATATCTCAAAACTCCTATTTCTAAAAAAAACTGATATATGAGTGTCTGTTAAAAAACTGACACATGGGGGCATTACGTATTACCATCCCCCCATACGCCCTAGAGCCAGGTATGTAAATCCATGATATTGGGGTGTTATGTATCGTCATCCCCCAAAGCTTGCCATATATGTCCTGAATCTGGTGGTCTTGGGGCGTTACGTATCGTCGTCCCCCAAGCCATAAAACTAGAATTGGGGGTGCGTATCTATGCTACCCTCCAAGCTCTGAACTAGAGTCCAGGTACAGGAACCTATGTCTTCATCATGGCTCTAAAACTAGGATCTAGGGGCGTTACATATAGCCATCCCCTAGTCCTCTACATGTGCACATGTCTCTGTCCGTCAATTCCAAGCTGTATCAAGTTGCATACTAGGTGGTTTTTCCCCTATGCCCCGAAAATCATAAAACTCATGTTTTAAATCTCAAAACCGTATCAAACATTTTCTAAAAACATTTCTTTCGAAAGCATTTGAAACTTTTCGTTAAAAATCTTTGAATTTCAAAACCATTCTTAACTTCAACTTAACTTCTGGAAATCTTAACACACACAAATATATGTACAAAGGTACGGGCTCAGCTGCTAACGGAACTACTCCTAATCCAATTAGGAATTTACGGATCCAAACTGCTTCTTTTGTTGCCTCAGCTGCAGCAATATATTCTGCTTCTATTGTTGAATCGGCAACAGTCTCTTTCTTGGAAGATTTCCAGCTCACTGCTCCGTTGTTCAAACAAAATATGTACCCTGATTGCGACTTACTGTCATCTTTGTCGGTTTGGAAACTTACATCGGTGAACCCAGTCACCTCAAGTTCTCTTTCCCATAGACTAAGAAAGCATCTTTAGTTCGTCTAAGATACTTAAGGATGTTCTTTACAGCAATCCAGTGACCATCACATGGATCGGCCTGATAGCGAATGCACATGATCAAAGCATATGAGACATCAGGTCGCGTACATATCATGGCGTACATGATTGATCCGACTTCTGAAGCATACGGGATCTGAATCATTGCATCTCTCTCATCTTGAGTTTTAGGACACATATCCTTCGATAGAGAGACACCATGTGACACCAGAAGCAGCCACCACTTGGACTGATCCATGTTGAATATCTTCAACACTTTGTCAATGTACGAGCTCTGGGAGAGTGCCAGCAGCTTTCTAGATCTATCCCAGTAGATACTTATTCCTAGAATAAATGATGCCTCTCCCAGGTCTTTCATGGAGAATTTTAATGAAAGCCAAGCTTTCACCGATTGTAGCATGGGAATGTCATTGCCAAGAAGCAATACATCATCAACATATAGGACAATGAATGTCAGTGCGCTCCCACTAACCTTCTTATACACACAAGAATCATCTTCGTTTTGAATGAAACCATATTCTTTTATGATCTCATCAAAACGATGGCTCCAAGAACGCGATGCTTACTTTCATCCATAAATGGATCGGTTTAACTTGCAAACCTTATTTGCATGTCTTGGTACGAAAAAACCATCAGGTTGTTGCATATAACATCCTCCAAAAGGTTTCCGTTAAGTAAATCGGTTTTGACATCCATCTGTCATATTTCATAATCGAAATATGCAGAAATAGCAAGCATTATCCGAATGGATTTAATCTTGGCAATAGGTGAAAAGGTTTCGTCGTAATCAACACAATGTCGTTGACGATACCCTTTAGTTACAAGCCTAGCTTTGTACGTTTGTATATTGCCTACCATGTCTGTCTTCTTTTTGAAGACCCATTTACAACCAATAGGCTTTAATGCCTTCTGGTACATCAACCAGTGTCCAAACTTGGTTGGTATACATGGAATCTATTTCGGACTTCATGGCTTCTTATCATAAAGCGGAGTTTATATCTTGTATCACTTCCTCATATGTAGCCGGTTCATCTTCCTCAATAAGATTAATGTCTACATGAGGTAAGATCAGAAACCCATACCTCTCAGGTTGTTTTTTGACTCTCTCCAACTTACGCGGTTCTTGTGTATCAGAAGATTGTGGAACAATCTCATCCCTATTAGACTGTTGGTTTTCCGTGAGGGGGTCGGTGCCAGGAATAGTATCACTCCGATTTTTATCGAGTTCTACTTTCCTCCCACTTACCACTGCATTCATGAATTCCTTTTTTAGGAAAACCGAATGAAGAACAACAAATATTTTTTTCTCTTGTGGGTTGTATAAATAATATCCTTTCGTTTCCTTAAGATAACCTACAAATAAGCACTTATCCGATTTAGGTTCTAGTTTGGTACTATCCAAACGTTTAACATATGTCCAACATCCCCAAATCTTCAGGAATAAGACACCCAGTTTCTTTCATGTCCATATTTCATATGGAGTTTGTTCAACAGACTTTGACGGAACCTTATTCAAAATAAGTATTGCACTGTTTAATGCGTATCCCCAGAAGGAAATAGGTAGCTCTGTGCGACTCATCATTGACCTTACCATGTCCAACACCGTTCAATTGAGGTGTTCCAGGAGGAGTCCTGATGTGATCCATAATGATCTCGGTTTGTTGGGCCAGGTTAACTTGAAGTTGTGGCTGATTGCATGGCTTGGTCAGATTGATGTATTTGGGCCATTTTGGTGGATTTGGAAGATTCCTTGGGTTCTAGAGTTTGGTCCATGCATGAGACTTTATATGAATGCTTTATTATGTCTAAGGAAAGATTGGAATGGGTCTTGGACGTGCATGGGGTGGCTTGATTGATTTTGGGCTTAATTCCCGAATGGTGCATTAGAAGTGGCAGGATTTACCAGTGTTAGTAGTTTGGCTGTAACTTTCTCATCCGATGTCCGATTTTGGTGATTCAAGTTTCAATAGAACGAAGACCTATGGAGCTACAACTTTGTAGTTTACGTCAAACTCTAATTCGGAATCCTTCAGGGTCCAATTGCGGATGCAAGTTATCTCTACAGCTTTTGTGTTATATTTTTTTTAAGGTTATGTAATGTTTAAGTGTTGGGCTGAACTTTAATTAAATTATAAAGCCCATGTACGAAATTTTGAAGGATTTTAAGTGTTATTGGGTTTATTTTGCTAATGTTTTATTATGTTTAAGTAGAACTAGGGTTAGCCACCTATTTAAAGGGTGATTATTCATCATAATAAAAACAAATTCTTCTTTTAATAAAAATCACTATTATCTTGAGACTTGAGTAACCCTAAACTTTTCTCATTGATTTTGGCTTATCAAAGGCTTGATAACCCTTTGTGGTGCCCCCTTAGCACTATAGGTTTATGTTGTTTGCTCTTCAGAGGTTTAGAGTTTTGATTCCGTTTTGCCTTGGCTTTCTTGGGAACGATTTCAATCTTGTGTGGGTTTGTCTGGCTTCACTCCAGGCAGGTTCTCATGAAGTCCACTGTGAAAGAATACCATATTCTTTTAAGTAATCTTGAAACTCATTGCTTAAGTATTCTCCACCATAGTCCGACCGTAATGTTTTAAGACTTTAGCCCGTCTGTTTTTCTACTTCGTGTCGAAACTCTTTGAATTTCTCAAAAGTTTCCAAATTGTGTTTCATAAGATACACATAACCATAACGCGATGTATCATCAATAAAGGTTACGAAGTATTCATATCCACCTCTAGCCTGGCTAGACATGGGCCCGCATACGTCACTATGAATGAGGGCTACCAGCTCGGTGGCACATACACCTTTATCACTAAAAGGTGTTTTAGGCATTTTACCTAACAAACAAGATTCGCAGACATCATATGAATTAGGATCAAATCCGTCCAAGTATCCATTCTTCGAAAGTTTGGATATACAAGTTTTGTTAATTTGTCCCAGATGACTATGCCACAAATAAGTCTCATCCGTTTTACTCAATTTGAGCTTTTTATTTGTTATGTTATATGTTTGAGATTCATTTATATTCAAAATATAAAGACCATTATTCACATTTGTTGTACATATCTCAATATCATCTTTATAAACAAAACACCCAGTGTTCCTGAATATAAAGGTATACCCGCATCGGGTTAAATTAGATACAGAGATAATACTCCAAGTCAAACTAGGTACAAAATAACAATCGCCTAATGTAAGTACATGCCCAGAGGGCAGATTCAAAACATAGGTGCCAACGTCCAAAACGGTGACTCTCGTCCCATTTTCGACTCGTATGTCGATCTCCCCTGAAGCCAGTCTCCTGCTAATCTGCAGATCATGCACCTCAGTATATATGTGAGTACCACATCCAGTATCAAAAATTCAATTTTTAAAACTAGTAATGGACATGTTTATTTCAATAACAAACATACCTGAAGCCGGAGCCTTGCCCGCCTTCAATTCCTTCAAGTCTGCCTTGAACTTACGGCAGTCACGCTTCTAGTGACCTCGTTTTCCACAGTGTAGACAGACATCTTGGGATATGTCTTTTGTCTTCCCAGAAAACTGTGATGATTGAGCCCTGCCCTTATTCTTCTTCTTCTTCTTCTTTTTCACACCCCTAGAAGTCTTCGGCCAAGCCTTGGCATTCTTGGATGTCGAAGTAAGATGAGCCTCGCGCTTCTTGCCTTTTAGAAGCTCTGGCTCTGCCTCTTTCAACATAGCCATTAACTCTCCAAGAGTTTTCTCTTGGTTCATCATATTATAGTTCATGATGAACCCGCCCCAGCAGCCGGGTAGAGACTGTAAGATCAAATCTATGGAAGTCTCGGCCTCGAAGGTAATGCCCAGATGACCCAGCTGTTCGATTTCAGCAATCATCTGCGACACATAGTGTTTGACAGATGTACCTTCTGACATACGAGAGTGAAATGGCTTCTTTTGCAAATCATACTTCTGAGATATAATATTAGATCTATGAATATCCTTCAACTTCAACATCATCGCATAAGGATCCAATCCCTTGTTCTAACGATGAAACTGATGAGTCATTGCAGCAAGCATAACGGATTGAGCAATAAAGTTATCATCACGATGAGTCTTCGAAAGCTTATGCTCTACTGGCCGCTGAAGTCTGGGCTCAGGCCCGAGAGGTCTCTCTATTACATAGAGCAACTTCTAAGCTCCCAGGACTATCCTGAGGTTCATTTCCCAGTTTGGAAAATTTGCGTCATTAAAGACATTCTCACCTATGATTATGTCCATAACGCTTATCTTTCCAGCCATTTTGATTGCTATAGTCCAACTATCCAATCAAATGTTTCGGGTACACTCAAATGCAATGGTTACTATAGTCCAACTATATAACCAACTACAAATGGAGTAGTGTTGAGTACAGTCTAACTGTTCAAAGAAAACAATAAATGAATAATATTAGTCCAACCAATATATATCATAACGAGAAATAATAATAATAAAGCGCGCATATTAGCGAGTATTAAACGAAATTGCAAATTTAATAGTAGTCTCCAACTAATTTTCGGCGAGCCTCTAACACTCCGTTGAGTACTCGGGAAACCTAGTTTCCTAGTGGGCTAGGATCCCATTAAATAATACACAACCTTGACTTTGGCCAACAAGCTGTATAAAATTTAACCAGGTAGATCTCTAATATCAATTAAATCCCATCCCATTCCTAGATCCGGTAGGTGGACATCCAAGTCCGAAATATATATCTAATATATTTCCTAACATGTTTCCTCCGAATCAACTAAGCCTTGGCTTTGGCTCAACAAGCTTAATGTTTCCAGTTAAACGCGACCCATTGACAGTGGGAAAGCTTCGTAATCCACATCGATGAACAATAGTGACCTTGACTTTGGCCAACAAGTCACAACTGCCCAAGAAATGCGATATTAACAAAGCTTTCATGGTTCAAACACATCCGCGATAGACAATGATCTTGACTTTGGCCAACAAATCAAAGCCATTCTTGGATCTTGGGAGAGAACCACTCAATGGAAGGAAACACTCAACTCGTTTAAGAATAAATACTCAAAGTAAGTATTCTTAAATTATATCGAACTACAATATTAAATCCAATTTAAATAGTATTCAATACTAATTCAAGTTTAATTCCAAATTAAACAATTACACTTATTATATTATAATTGTGCCTTTTTAGACTTGGATTCCAAATCCAATCCAAATTGTCTCAAAGGCCCATTTAGGAATCACCCTATGCCATAAATTAATTTTGGCCCATTAGGCCCAATTAAATTATTAAAGGCACAAAAGTCATATTTTGGACTTTTATGGAAATAGTTTAGGCCCAATTGGATCCAACCCAATTGTCCACAACCAAACTTGGCCCAACCAAGCCCATTAATCCAAATATAACCAAATTAGCCCAATTAGTATTTTAGGGACTAATTTACATTAATACAATATTCCAAATATTACATTAATCCAATTTAAGTGTAATTAACATAACTAATTAATTAATCTAACATTTCCAAAATATTAATTAATATAATTAATCATGCTTATCATTCCAATTCATGTCCAACACAAATTGAAGCAAAATCAAGTCTCTAACAACATGCTTCTCACGACAATGACAAGAAATTAACATCCAATTTGATTCCAATCCAATTAAATCAACATTCAACATATATTTCATGCCATTAACACATCCAAGTGTCAAAATTTAAAAAAAAATCACCATGAGCTATTCTAGGGTAATATTCGGCCAACATAAGGAAATTGAGGAAATTTGGTCCAATCAATTTTTCAACAATCCAACAATGCACAACTCCAAGTTATCATCGTCTAACATCAACCAACAACTCAATTTTGAATTTTCATGCTCCAAGTAAAAATTTCTAATTAAAGTTTATGAACCCTAGTTTTCAAAATCATATTTAGCAAGGCTCTGATACCATTGTTAGTCTCTAAGAGATGCCACAAGATCATAAATGTGATTTTATGTGTGAAATAATCAAGTAAAGTGGCAAAATCACTTACATTAAGAGATGGAGAAATTTCAAAATTCCACTTTTGGATGAAGCTCCAAGCTTGTTGTATGTTGTTTGTTCCTTGGGTGCGTTTCCCTATCACCTCATTTAACTCCTCCAAGTGCTAGCTTTGATGAAAGTTTGAAGCAAAATTTCACAAGAAAGAGGAGAAGTTTTCGGCCAAGAGGAAAAGAGAGAAGATAGTGAATAGTTTTTGCTAAACTTGGTAGTTGTGTGTGTTGAATGAGTTAATAAATTAAGCCAACTACTTCCATCAAAGTTTGACCTTTGACAAACTTTGATGTAAGTCATGTGGTCCCACCACATTTTAAATTCAAATTTTGAGTTGGCTTATCCAACACAAAACTAAGTCACGGGCATATTTATCGGGTTCGTTTAATTCCGAATAAACGAATTTGCCATCGCGCCATAATTAAATCCAATTTAATTAAATAATTATGCCTCGCAAAATTATTACGATAGTCGCTTTTAAATTAATTCTAAGTTAATTCGTTCGCCCGAATTAAAATCCAATTTTAATTTCTTATTGAAATCCAATTTTAATAATATATCCGATATATTATTTTAGCCCCAAATAAATAAATTAAATAGAAAAATCCTATTTAACTATTAAATTTATTTTATCGATTAATTCTAAATTAATCGCGTTCTCTCTTCTATACGAAGTTAATCCCAGATTAATTCTTCCCGTAATTAATCCCATATTAATTTTCTCTCTCATAATTAATCCCAGATTAATTCTATTTGAGTCAAATGTCATTGGTGAATCTTTGGGAAACGACCCAAGAGATTCCTGGATATATTGGCAGTAAATACGATTATCGGACTATCCGAACATATGCGTACCCCGTACCATATTCTCACCGATTTACAAGACATGGTTGGCTTCTAGCAAAACACCGTGCCTACCCAATTCTCCATAAATATTCACCGAGGAATATCATATGTATCAGGCGTAGTAATACTAATATTATGTAATGCATAATACGATCCAGTATCGGATGTCACATGCTAGGCCTTGGGCTGGCTCTGTGTCTGCCCCGTACGAAGCATATATCGAATCCCGAGTAACTAATCTCTGTAATCGGAGAGTCATGAACTAGTCAAACTATCCCGATAGCTGCAGCTTTTAAGAGTATTAGTTCCATATCCTGTGTGACCATCATCTCCATATGACTGAAGTGATACTCCCATCTTGACATCACATCCAATACACTACGATTCTCAGTAAACCTAATACAGGCGTACACAGGACCTGTTAAAGCTCCAGACGACCAATACTAAAGTAAACTGATTGTCCCAAGTAATAGCGACGTAAGTCTCAGATTAAAGATCACATACACCTACCCTGATTCAGATAGACACATAGTCATACTACCAATGGAATTCCGAGTGGGTCTATCCAGAGCGAACTGTTCCTGGTCCAACGGCTAACAGAACCTCTTATTACACTTGCATAAGTATCCAATACCTAAATATATGAGAACTATGCCGTTAAGCTTCCATAACGCGCACAAGTGTAATACTAGTCTATTCCGCATTATCAATGTCCAGTCTCGCTAATACTTCGACTAGGGATATTGAATGATTAAACCGTTCATGGATTAATACTGTCTCATATCTTATTAATCTGATTTAACCATATGGACTTTAATCATTAATATATATCCAGGTAATCTAATTACAATAATTATAAAATAGCAATTTCCTTTTGTCACATAGTTAATTTGTACAAAAACACAATGTTCTTTACAAATAGTGATGATATGGGTATAATTGTCCAACACTAACAACCTGGAATTAGATCATTATTTATCTACCAATTTCAAGTTTCCTCCTGAAAGTTTATTAAGTAAAAATTTTCAAGTCCTTGACTATTGGAACCGACATCAAAATGTCAATCATTTTTTTTTAATTATTTCTAAAGAGGTGCTGACAATACATGTTTCCACTGTAGCGGTTGAACAAACCTTCTGCTTAGGAGGCAATATTTTGGAAGCGAGACAGTCTTCATTACATCCAAGCACTTTAGAAGTAACAACATGTGTGGATGATTGGACTCGAGCTGATCTGTGGCAACAAGAAGATGCCCCCGATGACTTTGAAGACTTGTTCGACAATGCATTTGCAAGTGCAAGCAGAACGAGAGCTTAAGGATAAACATTAGGCACATATAATGATGATTATTGATGAATAAATAATTGTAAATTTTTAATGGGAACTATAACAAATATAATAGAATTACATGAGCTTTGATTCCTCTCACCTCTAGAGGATACGTAGACAATTCAAGTTTTTAAAAATTTAAGTTCAGGTTCACTAATTTAATTTTTAATTTAAGTTTTTAATTTAATATAATATAAATTCAAATTAATAATTTTAAATAATTTTGAGATCCCATTTTTATTTATTTAAGAAATTAAAAGTAAAATTTTAAATTAGAAAAAAAAAATAACCGGAACCGTCCGGTTCGGTTCTGGTTCCCGATTCTACATTCTTGTGGAACCGAAACCAAACCGAATAATTGTGGATCCGAAGCCGTCCAATTCGATTCTGATTCGGAACATAACTGAATCGGTGGCCAGTTCTAGCTAGCAAGAGTTACTATAAGGTTAATTTTTGAATAACAACAGGATCGATATTTTGTTTTCAGCTGTTGCAGAATGAGATAACAAAAAGGGCAATAAAATTAACACGACAAACTATCGGCGATGTAAGCAATGACACCAAGCATTGTTTTAAATTTCCTCTAAAAACAAGAGCCCCCAATCCTCGGTCTTCTCATTAACCACAAACCAAATACTTTGTCCCTTAATTCTCTCTTTTGTTATTTCAGCTCAACTCGATCTATATATATAGAGCAATAAATATTAATACTTATTTCAAACAAACAGGCACATTTCTCTCAAGAATTAATATTCGTATAACATCTAGTGCTACCATGGCCATACCTGAATTCCCAACTGTTGAGAAATGCTCATCAATAGGCCGAGAAAAGCACACGGTGGTTGCTGACTTGGATGGAACTTTGCTTAGAGGCCGTAGCTCTTTCCCTTACTTTGCCCTTGTTGCCTTCGAAGTTGGTGGGATTTTGAGGCTGCTGTTCTTGTTCTTGGCCTCCCCCATTGCGGGACTTTTGTACTACTTCGTCTCGGAATCAGCTGGCATCCAAGTTCTTATCTTCGCATCATTTGCTGGCTTGCGGATGAGTGATATCGAATCAGTGGCACGAGCTGTACTGCCGAAGTTTTACGCCAGTGATCTCCACCCCGAGTCGTGGCGTGTGTTTTCTTCGTGTGGGAAGAAGCGTTGTGTTCTTACAGCGAATCCGAGGATAATGGTAGAAGCGTTTTTGAAAGATTTTATGGGAGCTGATTTGGTTGTGGGCACGGAAATTGCAACTTATAAAGGAAGAGCAACTGGGTTTGTACGGAAGCCTGGGGTTCTTGTAGGCAAAAAGAAGGCAGATGGTCTTGTAAAGGCTTTTGGTGAGACACAACAACCAGAGATTGGACTTGGTGATCGCCAAACTGACGTCCCATTCATGCTTCTATGCAAAGAGGGTTACTTTGTTCCACCTAAGCCTGAAGTTAAGGCAGTACCAAGCGACAAGCTCCTAAAGCCCATAATTTTCCACGATGGAAGGCTCGTACAAAAGCCAACTCCTCTCATGGCACTGCTCATCATTCTCTGGACTCCCATTGGCTTTCTCTTAGCTTGCTTGCGCATGGCTGCCGGCTCACTCCTCCCCATGTCGATGGTCTATTACGCTTTCTGGGTACTTGGTGTTCGTGTCACTGTCAAAGGAACACCACCTCCCCCAGCAAAAAAATCAACTGGCCAAACTGGTGTCCTCTTTGTTTGCTCACATAGAACTCTACTGGATCCAATTTTCCTCTCAACAGCTCTTGGCCGTCCGATTCCTGCAGTAACCTACTCAGTCTCTCGACTCTCAGAAATCATCTCACCTATTAAAACTGTTAGACTCAGCCGAGACAGAGCCACCGATGCATCCATGATAAAGAAGCTGCTCCAAGAAGGTGACCTAGCTATATGCCCTGAGGGAACTACTTGCAGGGAACCATTTCTTTTGAGATTCTCAGCGTTGTTTGCTGAATTGACTGACGAGCTCGTACCAGTGGCAATGATGAACCGCATGAGTATGTTTCATGGAACCACGGCCAGAGGATGGAAAGGGATGGACCCATTTTACTTCTTCATGAACCCTAGCCCAGCTTATGAAGTAAATTTCTTGAACAAGGTGCCAATGGAGCTGACTTGCAGTTCAGGTAAATCTAGCCATGAGGTGGCAAATTACATACAAAGAGTCATCGCATCAACTCTTTCTTATGAGTGCACTAGCTTTACCAGGAAAGACAAGTACAGGGCACTTGCTGGAAATGATGGGACCGTGGTTGAGAAGCCTTTGCTCAAACCAAACAAAGTCATGGGATGCTAAATTTGCATGATTTGGCAAAAGTGTGCCAAGTTAACTCCTGCATGCACTGGAGTAATTATAGCAAACAGGATGTGGTCAACATTTTTCTTGTAAGCCATGTTAAATTTGCTAGAATATATTGGAATTAATGAATGGAAAATAATCAGTATTTGAGTATTTGAACTTTTTTCAACTTAAAATGGATCTGTAACAAGTTTTTGGTAATAATATTGTCATTTTCCGCACAAATAGGTACATATTGTCTGAACATACAACAAAAATGTTGTTACTAATAATAGAAAATGTGACTAATATTACTTACTAATGCCCAAAATTGGAAAAAGCTAACATTTGTGTTTTCTTGACTATTTAGCTCAACTTAATAATTACTATGAGAGAAGCAGGTTGCTAAGTGTGTAAAATATCTATTTTATCATCCTTAGTTAAGGATCGCAGAAAAGCCCGGACCCGGTCCGGCCTGACTCGGGGTAAAAAATCCGGGTCGGGCCTTTTAATCAAAGCCCGACCCGGGCCAAAACCATATATATATATGTTTGTAGTATTTTTATTTGTTTGTAGCATTTAAATTGTTAATTTATCAATGAAAATTTCGATTTATTTGTGAATTGTCTTTTCATATAGTGTGAATGTATTTTGTATTTGTATGTTTTTATTTTTTTTAATTTTGTTTTAAAAAAACAGGCCGGATAAAGTCAGGGCCGGGCCGGGCTATTCCCGGGCCCGGGCGTTTTTTCTCGGGCCGGGCTTATCAAAGCCTGGGCCCGGCCCGGCCCATTGCCACCCTTACCCTTAGTGGTATGATTTACGGGCTCAGTTGAGGTCATTTAGTCTATTTTGCGCGTTTCCATGTTGTTTTGTAGGAGAAAATCTACAATACAACGGAGGTATCACGTGATGTTGGGTTTCTACTATAGTCCCCAGATCATTCAAGCAATGAAAATAATGTGAATACAATAAAGAAGTATGGTGGAATCATACTTACAATGAACGAATTTGCGATGCGAAGAACACAAAACTTTCTTGCTCCCTTAAAGCTCTCGGCAATGCCCCCTTTTGTGCTCCTTTGATTTTCGGTCAACCCCATTTGTGTGCTCCAAGCTTTGATTTGAGATTCCATCTCATGAATGGGTTTCCCTATCACCTTTGTTTGACCCCTTGGATGTGCTAGCATCATGAAAAATTTGCCACATATTCTTTCCTTTTGCATGTGTAGTTCTCGGCCAAGCCATAACTTGAGAGAAAAATTGGCCCTTGGCCGAATGGGAGAGAGAGAGGAAGAATATGAGTTTTGTTGTGTTGATTTCTAAAAACAATTAAAAAAATGATATACCAAAAATAAATAAATGGTATTAGTCATTCAAAACATCACACTTGAGTGTTTGGCACTCAACTATCAACCAACAACTTCCATCACATTAAAGTGATAAAGTTGACTAGTGATGTGACGCATTGTAGGCACTGCATTTTTACACATAAGTCCCTATGATGAGTCTCATTTTGGAGACACTACCTTTTAAGTCACGGAGGTCACGGGAAACGGACATCGGAATGGGGAATTCAGAATAAACAAGGTTCACTGTTTTCGTTCGTGCTGCGTTCGTGTTTACGTTCGAACGTCAAACGGATTGCGGGCGTTCGTTCCGCGTTCGATGAAGCGTTCGAACGGTGTCGGTAATTCTGGTTTTGCTGCTAGCCTCACATCCAGCCCAATTAGCCCCCCAAAGCCCATAAAACACATCCCAATTTAAATAAATAAATATTAACTAAAACATTAGCTAAATAAGATAATAATTAAATTAATTAAATAATTAAATAAAACATATACCAAACGTAAAATAAACAATTACCAACTTAAACTAAAATCATGCCTAAATTAAACAAATCACATACTAAATCAAAATATAATCATACCAAGTTAAAATCAATCAACCAATATATTATTCCTAACTTAAAATATTGTATTCCTAAACCAAGCCAATCAATATTCAACCTTCCCTATCTAGCCAAGATTTGCCCCCCCCCCCCTCAATCTTTGACTTCCCTTAACCAAACCAAATCAAATCCCTCTTCAATTAGCCAAATCTCTTTCCTTGTCAAGCCCAACCCTTTGCCTATAAAAAGAACCATTCACCAACCTTCTCAACCCTAGTCCCTAGTCCCTAGTCCCTAGCTCATACACAACACAAATAAAAATTACATGAAGAACACACCCAAAAAGAGTAAGCAAAAGATAAAGAGGAGACGACAGCGAAACCATAAGGAAACAGTAGCAAAAGACGGAGAACGACGACTCAAAACAGTAAGACAACGAACGAGAGCAGTGAACCAGTAAACGGGGAGAGTTGCGGAGCATCCACCCTTCCGACGATCGTGTACCGTACATCCGAGAGGTGATTTAAAAGGTTAGACCTGAGGGTACCTTTTCATTAGTTTATATTCGTTTTTGTTATTATTATTGAATTCTATTCGCATGAGAGTCGTTTATGGATGCATGTTGTGGCTTGAATGAAATGGAAGAGTGTCGTCTCTTGTGGTATATAGGATGGAAACCCAGACGTAAATTCCGTAGCCGAATCCGAATGGACGGTAGTGCGGTCTGTACTTGGGATACAACTCCACGTACCACTTGAGTAAACGGCACCTTCTCTTGTTTTGTGTTGCTTTTATTATTTATTTTTCGTCACTTAAATTCTGCATGTTGCTTATTTATGCATGACTCAATCGAGCGCATGGGCGTAGTAAGTGGAATGAAAGATCCCCTATGGGGAGGGTTAAAGCCCTTTACCACGATGCTTTGCCGCGCCGGTTGATGTGTGTTCGGTTGGATGCAAGACACGTTAATCGGACATACTTAGAATAATATGATTGTCTTTATGTTTGTATGCATGATGTGATGTGACGCGCATGGGCTTAGTATGTTGGTCTAAAGGTCCTCTCTTTGAGAGATCAAGAGCCCCAAAAGGCCACCTTTACGGCAGTACTTCGTCGCGCCCCTTTATTTTGTTGTTTATGTATTGCGTCCCATTTCATGCATCAGGTCTGTTCCCGTTCGAACGCATTTACGAACGCAACTCGAACGCGCATGCATTTTTGCCTTATCATGCATCAGGTCTCATTTCCGTTCGAACGCGTTCACGAACGCCATACGAACGTGAGCATTCTGTTTCATTTCTGTTCGAACGCGTTATCAAACGCCATACGAACGCGAGCATTCTGTTTCATTTCCGTTCGAATGCGTTTACGAACGCTACTCGAACGTGAGCATTCTGTTTCATTTCCGTTCGAACGCGTTTACGAACGCTACACGAACTCGCACACACTGAACTGAGTCTGTCTTATCATATTCATGCATAATTGCCTCTTGGTTGATCTTTCTTGTGTTATATAGCCAACCGTATTATTTGTATCCCTGCATTTATCCATTCTATGTGTTCTCGGGATTGTATTCAAGCATGATTATGTTGTTCTTAGTTTTCCATATCATAGGATTGAAATATGTTCATGAGATTGCCATGTGATGTTGTATGTTGTGATGAACTTGTTGATGTATGCATATGAATTTAGAAGCATGATATTTTTGGAAATAAATGTTATTTAAGCATGGTTAAATTATTACATAAATCCTTTTATTACAAGTGACATAAGTAAGTGACCATTCCGAACCCAATGGTTTGAGGTCTTCCCTTGCGAGGGGTGAGTGCGGCCTTAAATCTCATTTTCCCGATTCACACCGGGTGGCGACTCCATTACTCTCCGGTTTAGTCCCCCGTGGCTACTCCGTACTCCCGACCGGGCCGCGAGCCCGGGACAGCATGCGTCACCCCAGATTTTCTGTGTTCCCACAGTCTGGCGACTCCACTGGGTATAGAGAATTGGCCCCGAAATATTGACTTGTGATGTTTGGATTTATGTTTTAATTGACCGTGTCTATAGTGGATAAAGTGAGGGTTTAATCAAAGGCATTTTGAGGCTAGGTAATGGTTTGGTGTCTTCCTTCACTCACTACCTTTCTAGAAGGAAAAGCTGTGAAGGCACCTAGATAGCCATCTACTCGTAACCTATTGTGATGGACTAATTTGGAGGACTCGTTGTTTATTCCTGACAACAAACGATAAGGGCCTAAGAGGCTTGGGTATTTAAGTGAGCCTCGCTCCACCTTCCCTCTGGGGGATCTACAACGGGAAATCCATTTGACAGTCCGTCACACACCATAGCTCATTGGCACGTACCTTAGTGTAAAAAAATGGTGCGCTCACTGGTTGCTCGAACCCTTGAGTGGGGAGACCTAGTTGTGGGCCATCCTTCGCCGGTGAGAGCCTTTGTCTATACTCTTACTAACCCACCTATAGACCGGGTTGGCTAAAGTAACAATATTTCCTTGAATATGTGCTTGTGGACCATCCTCATTTGGATGCAGTTGGACTATTGTCAGAAATGCGGGCTTGCTGGGCCATTTAAACTGGGGCAAGTTGTACCTTATGACTATTAGGCCCAAAGCTTCTGAAATGTTGATGGGCCATACTGTAGAAATTATTACGTTTGCATTATCTTTCTTCTATGCTTGTGTTTGGGAACATCGTCGTTTGGATCCGTTGGACCATGTGCCATGGGATATGGGCTTGTTGGGCCATTTAAACTGGGACAAGAACGTATCTCATGACTATTAGCCCAAAAGCTTCTAAAATGATAATGGGCCAATTTGTTTTTTAATTGATTTAGTCTGTTCTATATGTTACACGCATCTCATGCTCCTCATGCATACAGCATCATGCTAACCTTTGTTTTCCAAAAAGCCATCATAGTTTCCCGTTGGGTTAGGGAAGAGATACGACTCACTAAAAGAACAGCAACAAGCATGAGTGAATCCGCCGATGAGGGATCCCGCCTAGATCAATTGGAGATCAAAGTAGCTGAGATTGTTGAGCAATTGCAAGTTTTGACCAATGTTGTGGCCAGTTTGTACCCCATGTAGCCAATAATAGAAAGTTGTGCAACCAGAATGGAAAAATCATTGGGAAACCTTCAAGGACCAAGCCCACTCCTCTGGGGTACCCCCATCAGAAATAGACAATTCTCCGATCTGGGTAAACCTTTGTCGGAGGTATTTGAAGAACTGAAAAGGCAAGGACTCTTATATCCCTTAGAGCCTAAACCACTTCCAAACCATGTGCCATGCTACCTTAACCTGAACCTTTACTGTTACTTCCATCAGCAAAAGGGTCATGAAACTAACAATTGCACCCGCCTTAGGCACGAAATCCAGGACCTCATAGACTCACACAAAATACCTGACCCTAAAAAAGAACAACCCGACACACATAGAAAACCTCCACCCACACATATGATCAACACTGGCCTACCAGACAACCTTGCCTTCAAAACCCACAACCATCAAACTTCTCGCATGGGGATACAGGACAACAACAGGCAAAAATGAAATAAAGCAGATGGGGGATTTCTGGGAAAACTTCTCGGACAGTGACGGGGAGGAGGTGGCAAAAAGGAGAAGTAAATGGGAAAAAGAACTACTGCAGTTGAGAATCTGATGTTCGAAGAAAGCAAAAAGACGGGTGAAGACGAAGATGCAAATTATGGAGGTGTTTGTTTCCCGGATCTTATTCAATTATGATCCTGCATTTTTAAAGACATTGATTTTGTCTCTTTGTTCAAACCTTTTCTTAATGATAATAAGACGTTCACTTCGCTGAATCTCTTCTACAATATGAGTACAATTGAGAAAAGTATTCAACCTTTGTACTATGAACACGGGGAATCCTCAGAATAAGAAAACAGAAAAGATGAGATAGCCATTCAGAAATTGGGAAAGGGGGGGCAGTGAGACTGTCAGAAAGGAATGAGTTCACCGAGCCGATCAATATGGAAAGAATGAAGTAGTACTTTGCCCGAGGGAGAGAAAACCGAGCAGTCACCAAGAGATTTGGCAGAAGACCTAACCTAACGGGATAAGAAACTTATGCATGCATGCATACACGTAACATACTTTGCATTCTTTTGTGTTTGTTTTGTTTTGTATTCACAGGTTTTGAAGCAGAAATAGAGAAAGCGGTAAAGACAAGCCAATCAGAAACAGCGACAGCACTGTATCATTCTGGGGGCGAGGCCCATATAAGTATCAGTCTGGGGGCAAGACCCACTTCAGCATCAGTTCTGCCGGGTATGGCATTCTGGGGGCAAGGCCCACATCAGCATCAGTTCTGCCGGGTATGGCATTCTGGGGGCGAGGCCCACATTGGTTCAGTATTAGTTCTACCGGGTATAGTACTCTGGGGGCGGGGCCCACTATCATATCAGTAATGGTTCGGAAATGGACTATCTCTCATCAACAACGGTCCGGAAATGGACTATCTCTCATCAACAACGGTCCGGAAATGGACTATCTCTCATCAACAACGGTTCGGAAATGGACCATCTCTCATCAGCAACGGTTCGAAAATGGACCACTCTCATATCAGTAACGGTTCGGAAATGGACTATCTCTCATCAACAACGGTTCGGAAATGGACCATCTCTCATCAGCAACGGTCCGAAAATGGACCACTCTCATATCAGTAACGGTTCGGAAATGGACCACTCTCATATCAGTATTGGCTCGGAAATGGACTATCTCTCCTCAGCAATGGTTCAGAAATGGACCACTCTCATATCAGGCATGGTTCAGAAATGGACTATCTCTCATCAGCACGGTTCAGAAATGGACCATTATCACATCTCGCCGAAAATGGCACTCCGAAAATGGAGCACGGTTCGAAATGAACCATCATCTCATCTCGCTGAAAATGGCACTCTGAAAATGGAGCTCGGTTCGAAATGGACCATCATCTCATCACTTGCCGAAAATGGCACTCTGAAAATGGAGCATGGTTCGAGAAGGGGCTACCATCACATCTCGCCAAAAATGGCACTCCGAAAATGGAGCACGGTTCTGAAATGGACCAAGGAATGCCTAACCCATCAGAATATGATACATATACATGCATACATATCACATACATTCAATATTTGTTTTGTGTTCACAGGTTTGTAGCGGCAAAGGCCACCTCATCAAATAACGGTTCAAAAATGAGCCACATTCTCGTACAAACGGTTCGGAAATGGACCGCTACCACAACAGATGCCGAAAATGGCGCCCCAAAATGGAGCACACATAGCAGACGCCGAAAATGGCACTCCAAAATGGAGGACCCACCAGATGCCGAAAATGGCGTTCCAAAATGGAACACGAGCAAATGCCAAAAATGGCGTTCCAAAATGGAGCACACACAGCAAAGGCCGAAAATAGCGTTCCAAAATGACACACACACAGCAAATGCCGGAAATGGCGCTCCAAAATGGAGCACACACACAAAAGATGCCGAAAATGGCGCTCTAAAAATGGAGCACGGTTCGGGAATGAACCAGGGGTCGCAGCACCTCACCACCAAATCAACGCAACTCAACACATGGTAAGTCAAGTGGCAGCTGGCGAGCCAGGTAAGTAGAAATGCATTGCATAACTTTGATAGGATTGTCACTGTTGCACATTACACAAGTCCCATCAAAGTGGGGGCGACTGTAGGCACTACATTTTTACACATAAGTCCCTATGATGAGTCTCATTTTGGAGACACTACCTTTTAAGTCACGGAGGTCACGGGAAACGGACATCGGAAGGGGGAATTCAGAATAAACAAGGTTCACTGTTTTCGTTCGTGCTGCGTTCGTGTTTACGTTCGAACGTCAAACGGATTGCGGGCGTTCGTTCCGCGTTCGAGGAAGCGTTCGAACGGTGTCGGTAATTCTGGTTTTGCTGCTAGCCTCACATCCAGCCCAATTAGCCCCCCAAAGCCCATAAAACACATCCCAATTTAAATAAATAAATATTCATTAAAACATTAACTAAATAAGATAATAATTAAATTAATTAAATAATTAAATAAAACAATATACCAAACATAAAATAAACAATTACCAACTTAAACTAAAATCATGCCTAAATTAAACAAATCACATACTAAATCAAAATATAATCATACCAAGTTAAAATCAATCAACCAATATATTATTCCTAACTTAAAATATTGTATTCCTAAACAAGCCAAAATTGTCCCCCCCTCAATCTTTGACTTCCCTTAACCAAACCAAATCAAATCCCTCTTCAATTAGCCAAATCTCTTCCTTGTCAAGCCCAACCCTTTGCCTATAAAAAGAACCCTTCACCAACCTTCTCAACCCTAGTCCCTAGTCCCTAGCTCATACACAACACACATAAAAATTACAGGAAGAACACACCCAAAAAGAGTAAGCAAAAGATAAAGAGGAGACGGCAGCGAAACCATAAGGAAACAGTAGCAAAAGACGGAGAACGACGACTCAAAACAGTAAGACAACGAACGAGAGCAGTGAACCAGGAAACCGGGAGAGTTGCGGAGCATCCACCCTTCCGACGATCGTGTACCGTACATCCGAGAGGTGATTTAAAAGGTTAGACCTGAGGGTACCTTTTCATTAGTTTATATTCGTTTTTGTTATTATTATTGAATTCTATTCGCATGAGAGTCGTTTATGGATGCATGTTGTGGCTTGAATGAAATGGAAGAGTGTCGTCTCTTGTGGTATATAGGATGGAAACCTAGACGTAAATTCCGTATCCGAATCCGAATGGACGGTAGTGCGGTCTGTACTTGGGATACAACTCCACGTACCACTTGAGTAAACGGCACCTTCTCTTGTTTTGTGTTTCTTTTATTTATTTATTTTTCGTCACTTAAATTCTACATGTTGCTTATTTATGCATGACTCAATCGAGCGCATGGCTTAGTAAGTGGAATGAAAGATCCCCTATGGGGAGGGGTTAAAGCCCTTTACCACGATGCTTTGCCGCGCCGGTTGATGTGTGTTCGGTTGGATGCAAGACACGTTCAATCGGACATACTTAGAATAATATGATTGTCTTTATGTTTGTATGCATGATGTGATGTGACGCGCATGGGCTTAGTATGTTGGTCTAAAGGTCATCTCTTTGAGAGATCAAGAGCCCCAAAAGGCCACATTTACGGCAGTACTTCGCCGCGCCCCTTTATTTTGTTGTTTATGTATTGCGTCCCATTTCATGCATCAGGTCTGTTCCCGTTCGAACGCGTTTACGAACGCAACTCGAACACGCATGCATTTTTGCCTTATCATGCATCAGGTCTCATTTCCGTTCGAACGCGTTCACGAACGCCATACGAACGTGAGCATTCTGTTTCATTTCCGTTCGAACGCGTTATCAAATGCCATACGAACGCGAGCATTCTGTTTCATTTCCATTCGAACGCGTTTACGAACGCTACTCGAACGTGAGCATTCTGTTTCATTTCCGTTCGAACGCGTTTACGAACGCTACACGAACGCGCACACACTGAACTGAGTCTGTCTTATCATATTCATTCATAATTGCCTCTTGGTTGATCTTTCTTGTGTTATATAGCCAACCGTATTATTTGTATCCCTGCATTTATCCATTCTATGTGTTCTCGGGATTGTATTCAAGCATGATATGTTGTTCTTAGTTTTCCATATCATAGGATTGAAATATGTTCATGAGATTGCCATGTGATGTTGCATGTTGTGATGAACTTGTTGATGTATGCTATGAATTTAGAAGCATGATATTTTTGGAAATAAATGTTATTTAAGCCTGGTTAAATTATTACATAAATCCTTTTATTACAAGTGACATAAGTAAGGGACCATTCCGAACCCAATGGTTTGAGGTCTTCCCTTGCGAGGGGTGAGTGCGGCCTTAATCTCATTTTCCCGGTTCACACCGGGTGGCGACTCCATTACTCTCCGGTTTAGTCCCCCGTGGCTACTCCGTACTCCCGACCGGGCCGCGAGCCCGGGACAGCATGCGTCGCCCCAGATTTTCTGTGTTCCCACACGCATGATGTGACTTGTGGGACCCACTTGATTCGAAATGCGAGTGGGCTCGCAACACACCCTCCCGAGTTCGGTTTCGCTAATTCCGAATTAACGAATTTTCCGTTGCGACGTAATTAAATCAAATTTAATTAATAATTATGCCTAGCAAAATTACTATTCATGTCGCTAGCGAATTAATTCTAAATTAACTCGTTCGCCCGAATTAAAATCTAATTTTAATTCCGCGTCAAAATCTAATTTCGTATAATAAATCGAATATATTATTTTATCGATTAATTCCAAATAATAGTTCTCTCTCTTTTAATAATATTTTATCCCAGATAAAATATTTCCGTAATTAATCCCAGATTAATTTTCTCTCTCTAATAATTAATCCTAGATTAATTATGTGCGAGTCATACGTCATCGGTGAATCTTCGGGAAGCGACCCATGAGATCCCTGGATATGATGGCAGTAAATCCGGTCATCGGACTATCCCAACACGTACGTACCTAGTACTATGTTTTTACCGATTTACAAGACATGGTTGGCTTCTAGCAAAGCATCGTGCCTACCCAATTCTCCAGAAATATTCTTAAAGGAATATGTAATATATATCAGGCGTAGTATACGTAGTATTGCGTATTACGATCTAGTATCGGATTTCACGTGCTAGGCCTGGGTCTGGAATTGTGTCTGCCCCATACGAAGTACATATCGGATCTCTGGTAACTAATCTCTATAATCGGATAAGCATGACCAAGTCATATTATCCTGATAGCTGCAGCATATAAGAGCACCGGTTTCGTATCATACGTGATCATCATATCCACTATGACTGGAGTGATACTTCCATCTTGACATCACACCCAATACACTACGATTCTCAATATACCCAGAAGAGGCGTACACAGAACCTGTTAAAGCCCTGGACGACCAAAACCAAGTATATTGATTGTCGCAAGTATTAGCGGTGCAAGTCTCAGGTTAAGACCAAATACACCTACCCTGATTCGGACTCCCATAGACACACAGTCATACTGCCAATGGGATTCCGAGGGGTTTATCCAGAGCGAAACTATTCCCGTATCATCGGTAAAAACAACCTCCTATTACACTTGCATGAGTATCCAATACCCAAATATATGAGAACTATGCCGTTATGCTCCCATAACACGCACAAGTGCAATACTAGTCTATTCCGCATTATCGATGTCCAATCTCGATAATACTCCGACTAGGGATGTTTTAATGATTAAACCTTCATGGATTGATACTGTCTCATATCTTATCAATCCGGAACTAATCATATGGACTTTTATCATTTATATCCCGGTACTATTCTTACTTGGTATCTAATACAAATTAAAAGAGCAATTTCCTTTGTCACATAGTTAATTTGTACAACAACACCATGTTCTGTACAAATATTTATGCTATGGGTCATAATTGTCCAACAATCTCCCACTTGGCCTATAGCCAATCACTCAAGTGTCTTACACTTGAACTATATACAGGTCGCTCAAACTTCTGCTGAGAAACTACTTTCGTCAGCGGATTTACAATGTTATCATTTGATGCGATTTATTCGATCATCACATCGCCACGATGTATGATCCGAACGAACTAGATGAATTGTTGAAGTATATACTTGGATCGTTGATGAGACCATTAATTCTTTAGCCTGTGATGTAGCCTAGCTCAGCTGCTAACAGAACTACTCCTAATCTAATTAGGATTATTAAGATCCAAGTTCTTCTATTGCTGCTGCTCAGCTGCAGCAATATTCCGCTTTTTTGTTGTTTTATCGGTAACAGTATCTTGCTTGGAAGATTTCCAGCTCACTGTTCCGTTATAGTCATTTTTATCGGTTTGGAAACTTGCAACGGTGAACCCAGTCACTTCAAGTTCTCTCTCTCCATAGTATAAGACAACATCCTTAGTTTTTCTGAGATGCTTAAGGATGTTCTTAACTTCAATCCGGTGACTATCACTTGGATTGCCCTGATTGTGACTCCATATGCTCAAAGCATATGAGACACTAGGTCGCGTACATATATTTCAATGTACGAGTTCTCGGAGAGTGCCAACAACTTTTAGATCTATCCCATTAGATCTTTATTCCTAGAATAAAGGTTGTCTCTCCCAAGAATTCTACGGAGAATTTTTATGAAAGCCAAGCTTTCACCGATTGTATTATGGGAATATCATTTCCAAGAAATGATATATCATCATTATGTAGGACATTCACTATCAGTGCGCTCCCACTAACCTCCTTATATACACAAGAATCATTTCGTTTTGAATTAAATCATATACCATTATGATTACATCAAAACTACAGTTCCAAGAACGCAATGTTTGCTTCAATCCATAAATGGATCGAATTAACTTGCAAACCTTGTTTGCTTGTTTTGGTACGAAAAAACCATCAGGATGTTGTAAACATCCTCCAAAAGGTTTCCGTTTAAGGAAAGTGATTTTGACGTTCAGCTGCCATATTTCATAAATGAAACATGCAGCATCAGCAAGCATTATCCAAATGGATTTAACCATGGCAACGAGTAAAAGGTTTCGTCGTAATCGACACAATGTTGATAACGATACCTTTTCGCTACAAGCCTAGCTTTGTACGTTGGTATGTTGCCATCCATGTATGTCTTCTTGAAGACTCATATAGTACCAATAGGCACGATGCCTTTCGGTACATCACTATTACCAAACTTGGTTGGCATACATGGAATCCATTTCGGACATCATGGCACTTTGCCATAATAGGGAGTCGATACCTTGTATCACTTCTTCATACGTAGTCGGTTTGTCTTCCTTAATAAGATTGACATCTTTATGAGGTGAGATCAGAAACCCATACCTCCCAGGTTGGTACAGTTTCATCCCTGATGAACTATTTGTGTTCCATTAAGGATTCGGTGCCTGAAACAGTATTACTCTGATTTTCATCGAGTTTTACTTTCCTCCCACTGACCACTGCATATAGGTATTCCTCTTAGGAAAACTGCATGGCGAGCAACAATTACATTGTTCTCTTGTGAGTTGTATAAGTACTATACTTTGGTTTCCCTAGGATAACCACTGATTCCTAATGGAACACATAAATAGTTCATCAAGGATGAAACTATACTATTAATCTTCGAATACACAAGAACCACGTAAGTCGGAGAGAGTCAGAAAACAACCTGGGGTATGGGTTTCTGATCTCACCTCGAAAAGATGTCTATCTTATTGAGGAATACCAACCGACTACGTATGAGGAAATGATACAAGGTATCGACTCCCTATTATGGCAAAGTGCCATGAGTCCGAAATGGATTCCATGTATATCAACTAAGTTTGGATACTAGTTGATGTACCGCAAGGCATTGTGCCTATTGGTACTTTATAAGTCTTCAAGGAAGACGTACATGGATGGCAACATACCAACGAATAAAGCTAGGCTTTTTACGGAAAGGTATCATTATCAACATTATGTTGATTATGATTCAACCTTTTACCTGTTGCCATGGTAAATGCATTTGGATAATGCTTGCTGATGCTGCATGTTTCATTTATGAAATATGGCAGCTAAATGCCAAAACCGCTTTCCTTAATGGAAACCTTTTGGAGGATGTTTACAACATCCTGACGGTTTTGTCGTACCAAAACTAGCAAACAAGGTTTGCAGGTTATTCGATCCATGTTTGGATTGAAGCAAGCATTAAGTTCTTGGAATTATCATTTTGATGTAATCATAATAGTGTATGATTTAATTCAAAACAAAAATAATTATTGTGTGTATAAGAGGGTTAGTGGGAGCGCACTGACAATGATGTCCTATAAATAATGATAATATATCTCATTTCTTAGAAATGATATTCCCATAATAACAATCGGTGAAAGCTTGGCTTTCATGAAAACTCTTCGAGAAATCGTACATTGAAAAATGTACGCGAACTGGTGTCTCATACGCTTTGAGCATATGGAGTCACAATAAGGCCAATCCATATGATAGTCACTGGATTGATGTTAAGAACATACTTAGTATCTTAGAGATCTAAGGATGCTGTCCTAAACTATAGAGATGGAGTCCTTGAAGTGACTGTGATCACTATTGCAAGTTTCCAAAATCGATTAAACGACTATAAGTCGTAAAACGGTATTATAAAGTTTGAATAAAGGAACAGTGAGCTGGAAATCTTCCAAGCAAGATACTGTTACCGAATAAACAACAAATGCGGGTTATTGCTGCAGCTAAGGCAGCAATAGAAGCCTTCTGGGTCGATACAAAATCTAATTAGATTAGATATAGTTCTGTTAGCAACTGAGCTACGCTGCAATGCAGGCTAAAGAATTAATGGTCTTGACCGGCGTAAACACACACGTATAACGCAAGCGCACGTATCGTTCAAGTAGTATAAAAATATCGATCCCACGAGGACTTATTTCCTACTGTTGTTATTAATTGTTGAATCTATTTAATTACAAATATCTAATTAAATGGATAAGAGAGAGATTGTTTGTTTGTTTGGTTGAGTGTGGCTTTGCAAAATAAATAAATAAAAAGATAAAAGAAAATACTAAGGAAAATAACAAAAGACACAAAGATCTAGGGTTGTGATTTATTCCAATATCATTATAAAGATGAAGTGATTATTTTATAGTTAGGAAATACAATGATTTATTAACCTGGAACACGAAATTATGCGAAAGCATCTGTCGATGGTCAGACACAAATACCCAGTATAACCCAATTGAACCATATTCCTATGTCAACCACATTATCTGGATTCATTAAGATTAAGTTCCCATTTATGGCTACCCTCGCCCGACAGGTATATTCCTATCCTGTAAGGAAATCTATTAAAGGGTTATCTATCCTCAAGGAAGATCGTGGGCTATTGAGTCTAAGGTTTTAAACTTAAAATCTCTATGTCTAGTTCATTTTAAGTTTACCTAATCAATTTTATTAGTGATCAGTTAATAAAAAGCATTAAGATTAAGACTCAATAAATAAATCATTATATTACCCAAACTATAATCTAACCCTTATAAACCGGTGATATTGAAATTCATCACAACCTTAGAAAAACTAACACATAACTAGGACTAGTAAAAACATAAAAGTAAAAGACATAAAGTAAAAAGCTGAAAAATAAATTACAATAAAATAAAATGCTAAGGTAAAAGGAATTACTTTTACTACTACTAATTTAGATATCTCCCATAAAATAATATATAAACTTGTGATAAATTTACCAACCGACCAGTCTGGCGGTATCCTGATTAAGTCAAATTAAGTCCAACCAGCCATTAAGGCGGAACCAAAATAAATTTACCAACCGACCAGTCTGGCGGTATCCGTGATTAGTCAGGTTTAAACCAGATTAAAATTAAATATACCAACCGACCAATATAGCGGTATTCCTTTATTAATCAGTATTTTAAAGTGAAATATATTATTTTTAAGGGAGATTAATCTAAATAGTAACAGTAAAAGAATTACCTTTCACCCTAGCTGGGAAATTACTTTCTCATGAATAGTAAAAACTGTAAAAAGTAAAAAGTAAAAATTAAATTACTATTATTACAAATGGTAATAAAAATAAATTACAAACTAAAAAAAAAAATAAAATTTTTTTTAGAGAGAAACTCTCTCTTCATCAAAGAGATGAGAGAGAGAAAGGCACACTAAAATTATGAAATTCGCGCAGTATTTATAGAAATATTTTTCACTGTTCCAGCGTCGCGACGCCAAAGCCTCAGCGTCGCGACGCTGGATTTTTCACTATTTGGTTGACGTGGCAACGATGAGAAGGCGACACGTGGGATGGCGGCTGACTGTTGAAGCGACACGTGGCAAGGCGGCTAAGACTCAATTATTGTGATGACGTCATTGATCGTGGCACTATTCATGACGTCATTGGTGACGTCACTCTGATGATGTGGAAGACAACGTGGCGACACGTGGGGCGGCGGCCGTCAGACGAATGAGAGGTTGACACGTGTCGCGCTGTGATTGGCTGATGATGACGTGGCATGTTGACTCGGTTGACTTGCTGATGTGGCTGCTGATGTGGACGATGATGTGGCGACACGTAGGATGACACGTGGGTCGGTGGCCGTCCAAGCAATAGAATTTCGACACGTGGCACGGCGCATTTTAGCATCTCTGTTGTGTGATGGTGACACGTGTCACGGCGCACGTTAGCAAAGTCAACTTTTCTCAGATTCTGATTTTGTGGACCCGGCGCATGTTAGCAGATTCGGCGCACGCTGGGCGTCGCGACGCGGAAGGTCTGGCGGCGCGACGCTGGAAATTACCAAAATGCCCTTGTTGACGCATTTTTGTCCGGTTTTGCCTCAAATTGCCTCCAGTGCTGCCAAACTTTATTTATCTACAAAATAACACAAAACACATCAAAACATTCACAAAACTCAAGAAACAATACAAAATATTAGGTTAAATGAGTGGGAAATAGTGATATAAATACCACTCATCACCCCCCCAACCTAACATTTTGCTAGTCCTCGAGCAAAATACAAAATGGAATAACATAATAAAATTTAACTAAACCATTTTCGTAGGGATCACGGTTGCATTTAGCATATGCAACAAGCCTTTAAACCCCTAGGTGTCCCTAGTGGACGAGTTGTAGTCTCGTGAGGGTTTACAGCAATGATACCCACAAACATTTTTACAAAAGTAAAAAGGTATTAAAACTAATGCACACAAAAGCAAAAAGACAAGCGAAAAGAGAATAAGTTAGTAACTAATCAGGTGAAACTTCTACTACAAGTTTCTAGTTGTTTTGTTTCTTTCTAAATTACCGAATAAGTAAATTCTCCGATTATTTTTACCTTTCTTCATATACACAGTCAACATAATATTAAACAACTCATTTTTGCCCAAACAGTCATAAGTGCAGTGTTGATAAGAGAGTAATATTTTTGTCCTAAAGTTCTATCAGATTTCACACCTTTTTGTAGTAATGGAATAATTTTCTGATTTTTTCTGATTTTTTTCTTTGCTTTTCTGAATTTTGACTTTATTTATATACAATACCTTCCGTCTATGTAGCGAGCTTTGGGTTGGTGACTCCCAAACCAGTTGGCTTTAGGGCACCAGGTGTTAAGACACCCCTACGAACTTAATTACTCAGACTTCAGATATGAATATATTTTTGCAGTATCTTCGATCCATGTAACGAGCTTTGGGCCAATGTCTCCCAAACCAGTTGGTTTTAGGGCACTAGGTGTTAAAACACCCTTACAGACTTAATAACCCGGATCTTAGATACTTTATTTTTTGTACATCAGAATTTTTTTTTTTTTTTTTTTTTTTTTTTTTTTTTTTTTATTATTCCATTACTATTTATAAATGCTTCCTCCAATTAAACTAGAGCACGAAATATTACAAACTTTTTAATTACAGCTCATGTCCGTATGTTTCCATGTAAGTTCATAATACCTGTCAAATGAGCATATGAAGATTCATTTTAGTCAGTATTATGGAGAATTCACAAATTAAATAATTCAAAATGAAATAAACAAAAATTAACTTATTTCGAAATAAATGGATTGAAATACGTCTCAAGAGTGGAAATCCTTACTCGGCTATTTCTTACCAATTCATCTTTTTAGTCAAAATTAAAAAACACACAAAAAATGCAAAATATTTTTGTAATTTTTGAAAATTTTTCAATTTTTTTGTATTAAAAAAAAAAATTTTGGACTAAAAATAAAAACAACATACAAACTAAAAACAAGGTACTAATCAACTAATTTCCTCCCCCAAACCTAAATGAGACATTGTCCCCAATGTCTTAAACAGTAAAAGGAGAGTTAAGAAGGTCGTACCTGGTTAGCTGAAATCTACAGGAAATTAAAGGTTAAGATCCAGATTAATTCGACGCCTCTTACCACGATCGTCCTCGGACCATTTTATCTTGAAAGGAGAGGGTCAACTTGTGGTTCATAAGCTACGAGTTGGTCAATTAGATCTGGAGCAGTTCTGGCAGTGAAGAGGAGTTCTTTCATAGGTTTCGACACGAACCCATTTCTCCGAGCATCATCAAGAAACACACAACAGAAAGAAATCATAAAACCCATCAACGTTGTACAGCCCAATTGGTTTCTGATGTATGTTTAGGTTCGCCCAAGATAGTACAATAAAAATTTCCCCAATGTGCCCAAGCCTCCTGGCAAAGCAATAAAAGCATCAGAACGGTTAATCATTTCTACCAGTCGTTCAGACATACCTGGCACGATCAGTTCCTCTCCGTTTGATGATCCAATAAGGTTAGCCTCTGCCAAGGGTTTTGGTACGATTCCCAAAACATGACTGCCTCCTTCCTGTACGGCCTTTGATACAATCCCCATTAGTCCAAGATTTCCTCCGCCATATATTAGGTGCATATTCCTTGCTGCTAAGACTCGACCCAATTCCTGTGCTGCTTCTATGTATTGTGGTTTAGTACCAACAGTACTACCGCAAAACACACAGATGTTCTCAACTCGTCTTCTTGAAGTGGCTTCCATTTTTTTTTTTATATATTACTTTCTCAACTATGGATGCCTTCAAAAGTGCAATGACGGGCCGAATTTATAGTACCTGAAAATGGTGAATACAATAATAGCACAAGTATCTTCCAGAGGACGATTGTTAGCTAAACAACAAAATGGATCGTGAAAGGTCAAAAAGTCTGGATCCTGTCTACGAAAATAAAGATAATTCCAAAAGAAAAGTGAAACAAAGCAATAATTAAGGCAACGGAATTGTGTATGCAATACGCCACTCGCGTAGTATAAATTCATTAGGATTTGTCTCAAGATTTTTTTTCTTATTCAGCCATCGCTAATGAATTGTTTCTCATCATTGATTGTCAAACACAATTCATTCTGTATTAAAATGCTTCGTTTGTGCTTTTCCCTACAAAAATAACACACAAAATTAAAAAGTTCACACTATGTATACACAAAAGAGATTAGAAGATATTACCTAGTCAGTTGAAATTTTACAGGAAAAATTACCGATAGGAAAAATTTATGTCCAATTGATACTTGACGATTTTTTTTTTAGTGAAAATTTCGACAGAGTCTCCTTTAAAAATTTAAAATCTCCCCAAATTCATCCTAAAAAATTATCACCAATCAAATCCCAACTTTGGCATTTTTTAGAAAAATCCGACAGAGTCTCCCCTGAATTTTTGATTATCCAACACAGCCTAAATCTATCAAATGCCACAAACAAACTCCAAATATCAAACTCAATTTCTTCGCCCCCACAACTACTAATCAAACTACCATCGATCTGGCAATTCTAAACTCAGAATTCAGCCAGTTATTCACTGCCAAATTTTCAAATTCTCAATCCTCCAATTTCAACAAACTCAACCACAAACTTATTCAATTTTCGTTTATCCCCTTTACTGTCAAAATTTATCAAATGTCACAAATACCCAATTCAATTCTCTCCCCCCACAACTACGAATCAAACTACCACAATCCAAACTTCGTAATCCAATCCACAGTCATAATCAACCAAATCACAATTCAATTTTTCTCAGTTTTACCAATTACCAAATCAAAAATTTTTTTATCAATTATTACCGTCTTTCTCAAATTTTGATTTTGGCAGTGGCACCTCGGCAGTGATGGCTAGGTTCCGGTTTTGGTGTATCTTGGCTGCGGAGGTCGGCTATGGCAGTCACGGCAAGACACGGCAGTGGGCTCGGCTTGGTGTGACTTGTCTCAGTTTGGTCGCAGGTGATGGTGGCTGGACATGGCTCTGTTTCGGTTTTGTTCGGTCGTGAGTGGTTGATGAAGATCGGTTTTGACTCGGCGAGGAAAGGGCTCGGTCACGGCGTCGGTAGCTGCTGAGTTTCGGTGGATTCGGCGAAGCTTGGTTCTTGGTGGCTGCTCACGGTGTGGATCTCGGCTTGGTTCGTTGGTGGTGGTTGAGTCACGGCAGGGGTGGCTCGCGATGGTTGCGGTTGTTGGTTGTCTCTCGGTGGTGAGGTTCACGGCAGATCTGGCTCGGCAAAGGTGGGTTTCTGGTTTCTGGTAGATCTCGTCTTTTGGTCTCGGTGAGGTGGCTGAACGGCAGTGATGAAGAGACACGGCAGTGGCTTGGTGGATTCGGTTTTTGAGGTGATGATTGGTGGTTGGTGGTGATGATTTGGTTTCGGTTGTGGATGGATTTGGCTGCTGGGTTGAGAGAAAATGGTGAGATCTGTGAAGAAGAGGAGTGATCTGTGCGTGGTGGCTGCTGGTTTTAGGCTTGTAAACAAACCAGTGTCGCGACGCTGAAATTGGTCGTGCGTCGCGACGCTCGGTAATTTTTAGGGATTTTTTTTTTTTTTTTTTTTTTTTTTTTTTTTATTTTGTGGAAAATCCCGCTTGTACTGGCTTGCTTTGTCCTGATAAATTCCATTTTAATTTTTCCTGCAAAACTACACACAATTAAAAAGTCACATACAAAAATAAATAAATAATTAAATAATTACAACAAATTGCATGGGTTGCCTCCCTGCTAGCGCTAAATTTTTCGTCTTCAGCCTGACGTGACTGAAATTCATCTGTTAAGGAGGTTTCAATGTCGTTTTGGATGTCCGATTAAAGACAATCCCGTGAGCGTTGCTTTTGAAGGGTCTCTTCCAACGGTAAAGTGGTAAAAAGAATTTTGTCTTATTCAATGCTCGTGCCACTTTTTTTATCTTTGTTGCTCCAGTGATTCCTGCAAAGAAAGAAAGAAAATCAGGAGGTCTCGTATGGTGCTTGACTTGGAATGGAAGTTCCATTCTTTCAAGCTTCTGGGTGATATCTTTGGTTTGTACTCCCCAAAACAGCGATGTTTCTCCTGAATGCTCTGGATCTTTAATAAGGTCAGATATTTGCTCTTCTATTTGCTCTGCTTCTTGCTCCACATTTTCTTCACAGATGTATTTGAAAATTTCTGCATTAAGCTCTTCATCTGTCATCTGTGAAATACATGTTTCAAAATTGTCAACCTGAAAAGAAATGTTAGATTTTAGGTCTTCATCCTCTGATCTGGTTGAAATGATTGGCTCAGGTAGATCTTCTTCAAACATTTGTGCAATGGAATCTCCAAGATCTTCACTTTGAGGATACAGAATTCCATCCTCAATTTTTGATGTATTTGGTAGAAATATTTCAGCTTCATCCTCGTCAGAATCTGAATAATAGAAATCAAATCGAGACTTTGCCGGTTCGGATTCCTGAACTGATACCTCTGGTTGTTGATACTGCTCACGCTCCTCCTCCTCTGTTAAGGTGTCATCGTGGATTTCTGGGTACTCGAAGGCTTCATCAGTGTCATCTGAAACTGTTTCTTGAGGTATGATGTTCTGGTTTTCTGTTAATTGTCTGATCTGATCTGTCATTCTCTGTATGGATTCTGCGTTATTCTGAATTTGTGCATCAAATCGAGCTCCTTGTTCTTTGAACATGTGAATTATTGATCTTCCTCGGATGGTTCTGGTTCTTGATAAGGATCGAAGGAAGATGGTGGATAAGATGGAAAATATGATGGTTCTGTGAAATATGTTGGCTCATCATACCATGAAGGATTCTGATAGTTCTGCCACCCTGAATTGTAGTTGTACTCGCAATAATCGCTTGGGTGGTTACCATTACATATGTCACATCTCCACATTGAGTTTTGTTGAACAAAAGTAGCATTGCTTGGTTCTGGCATCCAGTGATAATTATTGGGCTCGACAACAGGCCACAGAAAACCGGACTGTTGCTCCCAGATTTGGGGTGTATCTTCTTGTAAAGCTCGTGATTTTCAATCTCCCATAATGTTCCATTTTTAAATCACCTGAAAACAAAAGAAATAAAAATTACAGATAAAAATAAAGAAAATTAGATACAAGTAAATTAGATAGTTTCAAAATTAACAACTCAAGAAATATAAGTCCCCGGCAACGGCGCCAAAAACTTGACCGGCGTAAACACACACGTATAACGCAAGCGCACGTATCGTTCAAGTAGTATAAAAATATCGATCCCACGAGGACTTATTTCCTACTGTTGTTATTAATTGTTGAATCTATTTAATTACAAATATCTAATTAAATGGATAAGAGAGAGATTGTTTGTTTTTTTGGTTGAGTGTGGCTTTGCAAAATAAATAAATAAAAAGATAAAAGAAAATACTAAGGAAAATAACAAAAGACACAAGATCTAGGGTTGTGATTTATTCCAATATCATTATAAAGATGAAGTGATTATTTTATAGTTAGGAAATACAATGATTTATTAACCTGGAACACGAAATTATGCGAAAGCATCTGTCGATGGTCAGACACAAATACCCAGTATAACCCAATTGAACCATATTCCTATGTCAACCACATTATCTGGATTCATTAAGATTAAGTTCCAATTTATGGCTACCCTCGCCCGACAGGTATATTCCTATCCTGTAAGGAAATCTATTAAAGGGTTATCTATCCTCAAGGAAGATCGTGGGCTATTGAGTCTAAGGTTTTAAACTTAAAATCTCTATGTCTAGTTCATTTTAAGTTTACCTAATCAATTTTATTAGTGATCAGTTAATAAAAAGCATTAAGATTAAGACTCAATAAATAAATCATTATATTACCCAAACTATAATCTAACCCTTATAAACGGTGATATTGAAATTCATCACAACCTTAGAAAAACTAACACATAACTAGGACTAGTAAAAACATAAAAGTAAAAGACATAAAGTAAAAAGCTGAAAAATAAATTACAATAAAATAAAATGCTAAGGTAAAAGGAATTACTTTTACTACTACTAATTTAGATATCTCCCATAAAATAATATATAAACTTGTGATAAATTTACCAACCGACCAGTCTGGCGGTATCCTGATTAAGTCAAATTAAGTCCAACCAGCCATTAAGGCGGAACCAAAAATAAATTTACCAACCGACCAGTCTGGCGGTATCCGTGATTAGTCAGGTTTAAACCAGATTAAAATTAAATATACCAACCGACCAATATAGCGGTATTCCTTTATTAATCAGTATTTTAAAGTGTAAATATATTATTTTTAAGGGAGATTAATCTAAATAGTAACAGTAAAAGAATTACCTTTCACCCTAGCTGGGAAATTACTTTCTCATGAATAGTAAAAACTGTAAAAAGTAAAAAGTAAAAATTAAATTACTATTATTACAAATGGTAATAAAATAAATTACAACTAAAAAAAAAATAAAAATAAAATATTTTTTTAGAGAGAGAAACTCTCTCTTCATCAAAGAGATGAGAGAGAGAAAGGCACACTAAAATTCTGAAATTCGCGCAGTATTTATAGAAATATTTTCACTGTTCCAGCGTCGCGACGCCAAAGCCTCAGCGTCGCGACGCTGGATTTTTCACTATTGGTTGACGTGGCACGATGAGAAGGCGACACGTGGGATGGCGGCTGACTGTTGAAGCGACACGTGGCAAGGCGGCTAAGACTCAATTATTGTGATGACGTCATTGATGACGTGGCACTATTCATGACGTCATTGGTGACGTCACTCTGATGATGTGGAAGACAACGTGGCGACACGTGGGGCGGCGGCCGTCAGACGAATGAGAGGTTGACACGTGTCGCGCTGTGATTGGCTGATGATGACGTGGCATGTTGACTCGGTTGACTTGCTGATGTGGCTGCTGATGTGGACGATGATGTGGCGACACGTAGGATGACACGTGGGTCGGTGGCCGTCCAAGCAATAGAATTTCGACACGTGGCACGGCGCATTTTAGCATCTCTGTTGTGATGGTGACACGTGTCACGGCGCACGTTAGCAAAGTCAACTTTTCTCAGATTCTGATTTTGTGGACCCGGCGCATGTTAGCAGATTCGGCGCACGCTGGGCGTCGCGACGCGGAAGGTCTGGGCGGCGCGACGCTGGAAATTACCAAAATGCCCTTGTTGACGCATTTTTGTCCGGTTTTGCCTCAAATTGCCTCCAGTGCTTTCCAAACTTTATTTATCTACAAAATAACACAAAACACATCAAAACATTCACAAAACTCAAGAAACAATACAAAATATTAGGTTAAATGAGTGGGAAATAGTGATATAAATACCACTCATCAGGTCTCATCAACGATCCAGATACATACTTTGACTATTCATCTGATTCGTTCGGATCATACATCGTGACGATGTGATGATCGTATAAATCGCATCAGACGATAATCATGCAAATCAGCTGACGAAAGCCTTTTCTCAGCAATTTGAGCCAACCGTACATAGATCGGGAGTAAGACACTCGAGTGACTGGCTATAGGCCAAGTGGGAGATTGTTGGACAATTATGACCCATAGCGTCACTATTTGTACAGATCAAGGTGTTGTTGTACAAATTAACTATGTGACAAAGGAGATTGCACTCTTATCATTTGTGATTAGATCACCAAGATATATAAATGATAGAAGGTCCTTATGATTTGTTCCTGGATTGAGAATAATTTGAGACAGTATCAATCCACGAAGGATAAATCATTAAATATCCCTAGTCAGAGTATTATCGAGATTGGACATCGATAAATGCGTAAAAGACTAGTATTACACTTGTGCGCGTTGTGTGGGCATAAACGGCATAGTTCTCATATATTTGGGTATAGGATACTCATACAAGTGTAATAGGAGGTTGTGTTTTATCGATGGTACGGGAAACAGCTTCGCTCTGGATAGATCCCCTCGGAATTCCATTGGTAGTATGACTATGTGTCTATGGAAGTCCGAAATCAGGGTAGGTGTATTTGGTCTTAACCTGAGACTTGCACCGCTAATACTTGCGACAATCAATATACTTTGGTTTTGGTCATATAGGGCTTTAACAGGTTCTGTGTACGCCTCTGCTGGGTATATTGAGAATCGTAGTGTGTTGGGTGTGATGTCAAGACGGAAGTATCACTCCAGTCATATGGAGATGATGATCGCGTAGGGATACAGAACTGGTTCTCTAAAAGGTTGCAACCGTCGGGATAATATGACTTGGTCATGATTATCCGATAATAAATAGACTAGTTGCTCGTAATCCGATATATGCTTCGTACGGGGCAGACACTGTACCAGCCTCAGGCCTTGCATGTGATCATCCGATACTGGATCGAAATATGTAATACGACGTATACTACGCCTGATATAGATCCTTATATTCCTGTAAGGATATTTCTGGAGAATTGGGTAGGCATGACGCTTTGCTAGAATCCAACCTTGTCTTGTAAATCGGTATAAACGTAGTACTAGGTACTTGCGTGTTCGGATAGTCCGACGACCCGATTTACTGCCAACATATCCGGGGATCTCATGGGTCGCTTCCCGAAGATTCACCGATGACGTATGACTCGCACTTTAATTAATCTGTGATTAATAAGATGAGAGAGAAAATTAATCTGGGATTAATTGCGGAGATATTTTATCTGGGATAAAATATCAATTAAAGAGAGATAACGATTAATTTGGAATTAATCGATAAATAATATATTCGATATATTATACGAAATTGGATTTCGAGGCGGAATTGAAATTAGATTTTAATTCGGGCGAACGACTTAATTTAGAATTAATTCGTTTGTGATGTGAATAGTGATTTCGCTAGGCATAATCATTTAATTGCGTCGCAACCAAAAATTCGTTAATTTTGAATTAGCGAAACCGAGCCCGGGATTATTTACGAGCGCATTCGCATTTCGAATTTGAGTGCGGCACGCAAGTCAAATCAAGCGTCAAATCGCTAGTCACATCAAGCGTCAAATCACATGTCACTTTGAGTGATGTGACCATTGATTGATTTAATGATGTAACTTGATGGGAGTTGTTGGGAGCTTTTAAAGCTTGTACTTTGTTGACTTTTGGAAAGCAATTTTGTGTATATGATTTTTGGAAAATCATTTACCATTTTTTAAGTAACAAAATACACAACTCTCTCTCTTACAAACTCATCTCTCTCTCACGCCCATAAGGGCCATTTTCTTCTGGTTTGGCAGCCCACTGCTGAGAGCCAATGAGGAGATATGGAAGCAAAGTGTGATGATTTTGCGGCAAAATCATTAAGAGCTAGCACTTCGAGAGACATGCGAATGTGATAGGGAAGTCCACCCATGAGCTTTGAATCGTTTGACGAAGCTTGGAGATTGATGGAGCTCAACCAATGGATGATTCTTGGAGGAACCAGCAGCTCACTGCCGTGAGCAGTACTGAGGACAGAAATCAATTTTTGTTCGTTGCTGCGTCACTCAACCAATCGATGTGAGTATTCCACAACTCCCTCGTTGTATTCGCACTTATTTCTTGCTTGATAATCGATCCTCGGGGCTGTATAAACTCCAACACATTGGATGTCAAACAATACTACATTTGCTCAACAAAACGCAATGGGGAGATGTATGATATGTGATGGTAACCACCCGAGCGATCAATGCATTTACATTTCAGTGTGGCAGAATTATTAGAATCATTCAAGGTATGAAGAACCATCATATTTCACTGACCCTTATTCTCTATCTTATCCACCACCTGCCTACGATCTTCATCAACAATCAGAACAATCAGAGGAAAAAAAATTGGTTGACATGCTCAAAGATTGGAACAAGGAACAAGATGAAAAGTTGGATATAATGCTTGAAACATACCAGAATCAATTCGAAAGTATTCAGAGAAAATCAGCATTCATTCAGAGAATGACAGATCAGATCATACAATTAACAAAAAACCAGAGCTACATACCTCAATGACCATTTTCAGATGACACTGATGAAGCCTTCGAGTACCAAGCATTTCACGATGACACTATAGCAGAGGAGGAGGCTGAGCAGAATCAGGAATCTGAGGTATCAGTTCAGGAGCCCATACCAGCAAAGTCTATGTTTGATTTTTATTATTCAGATTCTGACTCTGATGAAGAATCTGAGTTGTTTGTACCAACTATACCAACAAAAATTGAGGATGGAATTCTGTATCCTCAAAATGAAGATCTTGGAGCTTCTATTGCACAAATGTTTAAAGAAGATCTACCGGAGCCAGTCATATCAGATGATGAAGAACTAAAATCTGAAATTTCTTTACATCCTCAGGTTGACACTTATGGAGCATGCATTTCACAGATGACAGATGAAGAATTGAATGAGGAAATCCTAAATTATATTTGTGAAGAAAAGGTGGATCAAGAAGCAGAGCAAATGGAGGAGTAATTTAAAGAACTTGAGCATTCAAGAGAAACATCACTGTATCGGGGAGTGTTGATCAAAGATATCGCCCAGAAGCTTGACAGAATGGAACTTCCATTCCAAGTCAAGCACCATATGAGACCTCTTGATTTTATTTCTTTCTTTTTAGGAACCACTGGAGCGACAAAGAATAAAAAGGTGGCACAAGCACTGAATGAGACAAAACTATTTTTTCCACCTTACCGTTGGAAGAGACCCTCCAAAAGCAACGCTCATGGGATTGTCTTTAATCGGACATCCAAAACGACACTGAAACCTCATTGACAGATAGATTACAGTCACGTATGGCTGAAGATGAAAAATTTAGCGCTAGTAGGGGCAACCCATGCAATTTGTTTTAATGTCGATTTTTATATTTTGTGTATACATGTTGTAGAGTTTTTAATTTTGTGTGTTATTTTATAGGGAAAGGCACAATGGAGCATTTAAGGAGGAATGTTGTTTGACAATCACAAAGATGAGAGCTAATTCATTAGTGGTGGCGGAGTAAGGAATGGATTCTTGAGACGTATCCTTATGAATTTATACTAAGCGAGTGGCGTATTGCGTACACAATTCTGTTGCCTTAATTATTGCTTTTATTTGCTTTTCTGTTGTAATTATCTTTATTTTCATGGACAGGATCCAGACTTTTTGACCTTTCACGATTTCTGTTGTTGTTTAGCTAATATCATCCTTTGGAAGATACTAGTGCTATTATTACTCACCCTTTTCAGGTACTATAAATTCAGCTCGTCATTGCACTTTGGAAGACATCCAAAAATACATAAAAAATTGAAGCCACTTCAAGAAGACGAGTTGAGAACATTTGTGTGTTTTGCGGTACTAGTTTTGGTGTTAAACCACAATACATAGAAGAAACACATGAATTGGGTCGAATCTTAGCTGAAAGGAATATGCACTTAATATATGGCGGAGGCAATCTTGGACCAATGGGGATCGTTTCAAAAGCCGTTCAGGAGGGTGGCAGTCCAGTTCTGGAAATCATCCCAAAACCTTTGGCGGAGGCGAATCTGATAGGTCCATCAAACGGAGAGGAACTGATCGTACTGGAAATGTCCGAGCAACTGGTGGAAATGATTAACCGTGTTGATGCTTTTATTGCTTTGTCAGGTGGTTTGGGCACATTGGAGGAAATTTTTATAGTGCTATCTTGGGCGAACTTGAACATACACCAGAAACCAATTGGGCTGTTTAATGTTGAGGGATTTTATGATTTTCTTTGTGTGTTTCTTGATGATGCCCGGAGAAATGGGTTCGTGACAAAACCTATGAAAGAACTCCTCTTCACTGCCAGAACTGCCCCGGATCTAATTGACCAAATCTTAGCCTTTGAACCATAAATTGACCCTATCCTTTCCAAGATAAAATGGTCCGAGGATGATCGTGGTAAGAAGCGTCGGATAAATCTGGATCTTAACCTTTAATTTCCTTTCTAGATGTAGCATTTCAGCTAACCAGGTATGATCTTCTAAACTCTTCTTCTACTGTTTAAGATATTGGGGACAATGTCTCATTTAAGTTTGGGGGAGGGAATTAGTTGATTAGTATCTTTTTATTTTTTTTTATTTGTGTGTTGTTTTTATTTTCAGTCTAAAATTTTTTTCGAAAAATATAAAAAAATTGAAAAATTTTCAAAAATTACAAAAATATTTTGCGTTTTTGTGTTTTTATTTTGACTAAAAAGGTGAAATTGGTGAAAGATAGCTGTGTAAGGAGTTCTCACTCCTGATACGTATTTCAACCCATTTTCGAAACAAGTTAATTTTGTTTATTTCCTTTTAAATTATTTAATTTGTAAATTCTCCATAAAACTGACTAAAATGAATCTTCATATGCTCAGTTGACATGTATTATCAACATACATGGTAACATACGGACATGAGCTGTAATTGAAAATTTTGTAATATTCAGTGCTCTAGTTAATTGGAGGAAGCATCTATAAATGGCAATGAAGTAAAAAAAAAGTGTGCAAAAAAAAATGTCTAAGATCCGAGTCATAAGTCTGTAGGGGTGTTTTAACACCTAGTGCCCTAAAACCAACTGGTTTGGGAGTCACTGGCCCAATGCTCGTTACATGGATCGAAGATGTTGCAAAAAAAAATATATATCTGAAGTCTGAGTAATTAAGTCCGTAGGGGTGTCTTAACACCTGGTGCCCTAAAGCCAACTGGTTTGGGAGCCACCGACCTAAAGCTCGCTACATAGATGGAAGATATTGTATATAAATAAATAAAAATTCAAAAATCAAAGAAACAAATCAGAAAAATCTGAAAAAAATATTACATTGCACAAAAAGGTGTGAAATCTGATAGAACTTTAGGACAAAAATATTACTCTCTTATCAACTGCACTTGTGACTGTTGTGGGAAAAAATGAGTTGATTAATATTTTTTGGCTGTGTATATGGAGAATGGTAAATATAATCTGAGAATTTACTTATTCGGTAGTTTAAAAAGAAAGAAAACAACTACTAACTTGGAGTAGAAGTTTCACTTGATTAGTCACTAGCTTCTTTATTCTCTTTTCTCTTGTCTTTTTGTTTTTGTGTGCATTAGTTTCACTACCTTTTTACTTTTGTAAAATGTTTGTGGGTATCATTGCTGTAAACCCTCACGAGACTACAACTCGTCCACTAGGGACACCTAGGGGTTTAAAGGCTTGTTGCATACGCTAAATGCAACCGTGATCACTACGAAAGTGGCTTAGCTTAATTTATTTTTATGTTATTTTATTCTGTATTTTGCTCGAGGACTAGAAAAATGTTAGATTTGGGGGTGTGATGAGCGGAGAATATATCAATATTTACCGCCCCTTTTACCTAATATTTTATTTAGTTTCTCGGGTTTGATGAAATTTTTGATATGTTTTTATTTATTTTGCAGATAAAAATAATATTGGGACTTAATGGAATCAACTCGGGGGTAAAACGATGAAATTCGGAGGAAAAAAGGTCAAAAACGAAAATTCACTGTACGCGTCACGAAGTGCAGTCCTAAATTTATGTTTTGCGCAAGTTTTGTATTTTGTCAATAACTTTTTCATCCAATATCCGATTGAGCTAATTCAAGTTGTAGATTGAAGAATACTCGAAGATCTACAACTTTGAAAGTAAAAATAATTTCTAATTCTGAATTTTCCATGGCCGAAATTGATGAACAATCCAGTGTATTTTGTGTAACTACTATAGTCATTTTCAAAATATAAAATAAAATTAATAAAATAAAAATTGTCAAACTTCCACCAAACATGCTTGCATGTTTGGTGCCATGTTTGATGCCATGTTTGGTTCCATGTTTGGTGCCATGTTTGATGCCATGTTTGGTGTCATGTCTGGTGGAGCAATTGGTGGAGCAATCGGTGGAGAAATTGGTGGAAGCCTTTAGATTTTCCTATAAATACCAAGCCATTTCATTTGAAATTCTCATACTTTCCTTAGGTTTTTGTAAGGAATTTAAGGATTGCATCTTGTGTGTTTATTTTTAGTAATTTAATTTATGCATTTTTATTTTCAGTAATAGTAGTATTTTTTTTTTTCTTCTCTTTTCTTTTATGTTTAGTAGTTAGATTTCCGCTGGGGGAAGGGTGAAGCTTTTATTATTTTAATTTAGATTAATCTCCCTTAATTATATTATGGAAATTATAATTCAAATTAAAAGGATTACCGCCTTAATGACTGGTTTTATTTATTTGACATAATGTGACACCGCCTATATGGCCGGTCTTTAGGTGACAGATAATTACAGCCTATATGGCTGGTTTATGGACAAATAATGGTACCGTCTTTATGGCTGGTTGGACTAAATTAAAATCTGACTTAATGAGGATACCGCGTATATGGCTGGTGTTGGACAGTTATGACCTATAGCGTCACTATTTGTACAGATCATAGTGTTGTTGTACAAATTAACTATGTGACAAAGGAAATTACTCTCTTATCATTTGTGATTAGATCACCAAGATGTATAAATGATAGGAGGTCCTTATGATTAGTTCCTGGATTGAGATGATATGAGACAGTATCAGTCCATGAAGGATTAATCATTAAATATCCCTAGTCAGAGTATTATCGAGATTGGACATCGATAATGCTTAAAAGACTAGTATTACAATTGTGCGCGTTGTGAGGGCATAACGACATAGTTCTCATATATTTGGGTATAGTGTTGGACAATTATGACCCATAGCGTCACTATTTGTACAGATCATTATGTTGTTGTACAAATTAACTATGTGACAAAGGAGATTGCACTCTTATCATTTGTGATTAGATCATCTAGATGTATAAATGATAGGAGGTCCCTATGATTTGTTCCTGGATTGAGAATGATATGAGACAGTATCAGTCCACAAAGGATAAATCATTAAATATCCCTAGTCAGAGTATTATCGAGATTGGACATCGATAAATACGTAAAAGACTAGTATTACACTTGTGCGCGTTGTGAGGGCATGACGGCATAGTTCTCATATATTTGGGTATAGGATACTCATGCAAGTGTAATAGGATACTCACGGGAAACAGCTTCGCTCTGGATAGACCCCCTCAGAATTCCATTGGTAGTATGACTATGTGTCTATGGAAGTTCGAAATCAGGGTAGGTGTATTTGGTCTTAACCTGAGACTTGCACCGCTAATACTTGCGACAATCAATATACTTTGGTTGCGGTCGTCCAGGGCTTTAACAGGTTCTGTGTATGCCAATGCTGGGTATATTGAGAATCGTAGTGTGTTGGGTGTGATGTCAAGACGGAAGTATCACTCCAGTCATAGTCGAGATGATGGTTGCGTAGGATACGGTACTAGTACTCTTAAGTACTGCAGTCATCGGGATAAAATGACAAGGTCATGTTTATCCGATTATAGAGACTAGTTACCAGACATCTGACATGTGCTTCGTACGGGGCAGACACAATTCCAGCCCCAGGCCTAGCACGTGATCATCTGATACTGGACAGACATACGCAATACTATGTATACTACGCCTGATATAGATCCTTTATTCCTGTAAGGATATTTCTGGAGAATTGGGTAGGCATGGCGCTTTGCTAGAAGCCAACCTTGTCTTGTATATCCGGTTCGCTGGTCCACTGCTTTCGTTCACTGCTTCGCTATTTTGAGTTGTCGTTTCCCCTGTTTTACTGATGTTTGCTGTCTTTTCTGGTCACTTTTTTATGGTAAATAAGGGACTGTTTTTTGCGTTTTTAAGGGGTATTGGGGCTGCTGTTTTAGGGGGTAATTTGGACAGTTTCTGGGTTGTTTTCAGTGCAGTTTGTGGAGGTGATTTTCGGTGGTTGCAGGGACTGTTTCAGTGATGATGTTTGCTAATAATGAGGGATTTCGGTGAAGGAATATGCGTGCAGTGAGGGGTGTGTTGTGAGGGTTGTTGTTGGACGGCAATGGGGGCAGTTTTCTGTGCTTTAGGCGTGAGTGTGAGTTTATTTCTTTTGTGTTTTTGTGAGAATCGGCTAGGGGTTTTAAGGTTGGTTTAGGCTTCTTTTTATAATGGTTTCTAGGGTTTCTGGGTAAGGAAGGGAATCCTCAAAAAAAGGAAGTATTTTGATTGGTTTATGAAAGGAAAATATGTGTTTAATTTAGGGAGTGAATATCTTAATTGGTGTTTGATTAGGGAAGGGATCTTATTAGATTAGGAAGGGATTTGATTTTATTATGAAGGGATTTGATTTTATTAATTTAGTTTAATTTGTGACATGTATTTTAAATATTTTAAATATTTTTTTGGATGGGTTTTGGTGGGCTAATTGGGCTTGGGCGTGAGGCTAGCAGCAAAACCAGAAGTACCGACACCGTTCGAACACCTATTCGAACACTACACGAACGCCCGCAATCTGCTTGACGTTCGAATGTGCTCACGAACGCATCACGAACGCGAAAGCAGTGAACATGTGAATTGAATCTGATGACATACTTATTCTGAATTTCCCCTTCCAACATTCGTTTCCCGCGACTTCCGCAACCTAAAGAGTAGTGCCTCTGTACGAGACTCATCATCGGGACTTATATGCAAAAATGCAGTGCCTACAGTCACCCCCACTTTGATGGGACTTGTACAGTGTGTAACAGTGACAATCCTATCAAAGTCATGCAATGCATTTTTACTTACCTGGCTCGCCAGCTGCCACTTGACTTGCCTGTTGCTTTGAACTGAGTTGATTTGGTTGTGCCATACCCGGCGTGTTAAACCCCATACCCAAGGTGTCGCGGTTGTGTCTTCATACCCAGAGTGTTGCAATAGTGTCTCCATACCCGGAGTGTCATACCTGGCATGCTAAACCCCATACCTGAGGTGTCGCGGTTGCTTCTCCATACCTAGTGTGTCGCAATAGTGTCTCCATACCCGGAGTGCCGTACCTGGCATGCTAATCCCTATACCCGAGGCGTCGCTGTAATATCTCCATACCCGGAGTGCCATACATAGCATGCTAAATCCCATACCCGAGGAGTCGCTGAAATATCTCCATACCCGGAGTGTCGTACCTGGCATGCTAAACCACATACCCGAGGTGTCGCGGTTGCGTCTCCATACCCAGAGTGTCACAATAGTGTCTCCATACCCGGAGTGCCGTACCTGGCATGCTAAACCCCATACCCGAGGCGTCACTATAACATCTCCATACTCGGAGTGCCGTACCTGGCATGCTAAACCCCATACCCGAGGCGTCGCTGTAATATCTCCATACCCGGAGTACCGTACCTGGCATGTTAAACCCATACCCGAGGCGTCGCTGTAATATCTCCATACCCGGAGTGTCGTACCTGGCAAAACTGATACTGATGCTGATGTGGGCCTCGCCCCTGGGACTCATCCCCAAAACTGATATCGTTTCTGATGTGGGCCTCAACCCTAGAGATTCATTTCTGAAAACTGTTGATACTGCTTCTGGTTGGCTTGTTTTTGTCGTTTTCTCTTCTTCTTTGAAACCTGTGATTACAAAATAGAACAAACACAAAAGGAATGCAAATACTTCACGTGTATGCATGCATGCATGAATGAATTTCTTATTCCGTTGGGTTAGGTCTTCTGCTAGGTCTTCTCTTTCTCAGGCAAAATATTGCTTCAATCTGTCCATGTTGATCAGCTCAGTGAACTCATTCCCTTTCAAATCTGATAGTCTCACTGCCCCATTTCCCATTACTTTCGGCACTATGTAAGGTCCTTCCCAGTTGGTCTAAACTTTCCTCTTGGGTCTGTCGTCAACGGCCTTGACTGCTTAAGTACCAAATCACCCTTTCTGATCTTAGTAGGACGCACATTCTTGTTGAATGCTCGGGCTAGTCTCTTATGATATATCTGCATGTGATGCAAGGACTTCATCCTCTTCTCATCTAGCAGTGCTAACTGTTCAAATCATTGTGAGGCCCATTCCTGTTCAGGTAACTCTGCTTCTACTAGAACCCATATGGATTGTATCTCAATTTCCACTAGCAGCATTGCTTCTATTCTGTAGACCAAAGAGTAAGGCGTGGCTCCCATTGCCATTCTCACAGATGTTCTGTACCCCCACAGGGCGTACTGTAGCTTGTTAGCCCAATCTTTGCAGTTCTCTGTCATCTTGGCTAATATCTTCTTTACTGTCTTATTGGCTGCCTCGACTGCCCCATTTGCCTACGGCCGGTAAGGTGACGACTTGTGATGTCCTATCCCATATCTCTGTAGCATTACCTTCATTTCCCCTTGAAACTGAACTCCGTTATCTGTCACTACATGATGCGGCATCCCATATCGACATATGATGTTCCGAGCTATGAACTTCGCCATCTGATTTGCTGTGACGTTACGAAATGAATCGGCTTCCACCCTTGGACTGTTATTGCTTGGATCTCTTCATCTGGGAATTCAAACTTGTACTGATCCCCTTCAATAGGTTGTAATGTTAGGAACTCTGCTACGGCTCGCCCTTTGATTACTTTGGAGGTGAGATACTCAATGTCAAACTCTGTCAACAACACTAACCATTTTCCCAACTTCCCCACTAGCGAAGGCACTGAATGTAGATACTTCAAGGGATTTTCTTTGGCTACCACCTGGATCTTGTAAGACTGGAAGTAATGTCGTGGTTTTCTAGACGTCCATACCACTGCCAAACAGATCTTCTCTACCTCTTGATAACGGGCTTCGTACGGAAGCATCTTCTTACTGAGATAGTAGACTGCATGCTCTTCCCCTGTCTCATCTGTCTGTACCATCATTGCCCCCAGTGCTTCTAATTCTATGGCCAAATACAATATCAAGGGTCTGCCCGGTCTCGGAGGTTTCAATACAGGAGGCTTTACCAAGTATTCTCTGATCTTGTCGAAGGCTGCTTGACATTGCTCATTTCATTTCACTGGCTGGTCTTTTCTCAACAGTTTGAAGATAGGCTCACATACTGATATCAACTTGGCGATGAACCGACTGATGTACTGAATTTTCCCGAGGAATGCTCTGACTTCCTTCTCAGTCTTCGGTGTTGGCATCTCTGTGATTTCTTTGATCTTCTCAGAGTCTACCTCTATTCCTCCCATTCCTACTGTATGTCCCAGCAATTTTCCTGATGTTACCCCAAACACACATTTCTTGGGATTCAGCCGCAAGTTGTATTTGTCAACTCTCTGAATGAACTTCTCCAGTGCTTCTATATGCCTGATTCTTGTCTCTGATTTCACCATCATGTCATCCACATATACTTCAATCTCTTTGTGCATCAAATCGTGGAATAATGTAGTGGCCATCCGCTGATAAGTAGCTCATGAATTCTTGAGCCCAAACGGCATTACCTTGTAACAATATGTGCTTCACTCGGTGACAAAGGTCGTCTTGTGATTATCTTCTTCAGCCATGAGAACCTGATTGTATCCTGAAAACCCATCTGTAAATGAATACATGGCAGATAATGTCGCACTGTCAACTAGCACATCTATATGAGGTAGAGGAATATCATCTTTCGGGCAATCCTTGTTAAAATCTCTGTAATCCACACACATTATGACCTTCTCGACTTTCTTCGGTACTGGCACAATATTTTCCAACCACTCAGGATACTTCACCATTTCCAGGAACCCCACATTTATCTGTTTCTTGACTTCCTCTATGACTTTCTCGGCCCACTCAGGTCTCATCCGTCGAAGTTTTTGTTTCACTCGTTTCATATTTGGATAACTTGGTATTGTATGTTGGGCGATGCTTCTGTCTACTCCAGGCATGTCCTCATAGGTCAGTGACTACAGTGGGTAGAGTGTTGGAGTCTTGTATACGAAGTATGTCCGAGATACCCGTATATGAGGCACTACCTCTCCAGTATCTGATCCTCGAGTACGTCCTCAAAGCTTCACAGACAGGTTAGTAAATATTTCTCAGCTATTTGGATTCCTTTTCCTCACTCTAGTTAAGGATCATTCTGTAGTCATCCTAGACTATTCTCCGAAATTTCGAATAAACTAGGGAACCAGATGATAAGTCCCAAAGAAAGTCGAAAAGTGAGCCAAAAAGAAAAGAAAAGCTAGAGGAAAAGATACATAAATGCTTGAACCAGTTAGAAACATAGATGTATAGAGATAGAATGAAATAGAAAAGCATAAAGATATCCACCTAAAATAGTAGAAAGAGAAAAATAAAGCTAGAAAAGAAGTAAAATAAGATAGAGGATTTACCGACGTAAACACACACGTATAACGCAAGCGCACGCATCGTTCAAGTAGTATAAAAATATCGATCCCACGAGGACATAATTCCTACTGTTGTTATTAATTTTTGATACTATTTATTTACAGGTTTCTAATTATAGGGAGAAGAGAATTGATTGCTTTTGGTTGGTTGAATGTGGATTTGCTAATTAAAATAAAAAAAAACAGACTCAAAAGAAAATACTAAGGAAAATAAAATAAAAGACTCAAAGATCTAGGGTCGTGACTCCACACAATATTAATATAAAGATGAATTGATTCTCTTATTTATGTGTAATAAATCAGTTTGCTAACCAGGAACACAAAAATATGCAAAAGCCTCTGTCGATGGTCAGACGCAAATACCCAGTATAACCAAATTGAACCATATGTCTATTTCAACCAAATTACCTGGATTCATTAAGATCAAGTTCCAATTGTGGCTACCCCCGCCCGACAGGTATATGTCTATCATGTAAGGAAATCTATTAAAGGGTTATCTATCCTCAAGGAAGATCGTGGGCTATTGAATCTAAGGCTGAAACCTAAAATCTCTATATCTAGTTTATTTTAAGTTTACCATATCAATCTTATTGGTGATCAGACAACAAGAAGCAATAAGCTTAAGACTCAATAAACAAACTAAAGAATTACCCAATAAATAATTGAATCAATTATTAAGCCTAGTAATATTGTGTTTCATCACTTCCCTAGAAAAAAATAAAATTACTGGGGTTAGGGGATCCACTTTTAGAAATCTCAAATTATTATAATATGGAAATTGCCAGTATTATCCAATTAAATTGAACCAGCCATAAAGGTGGTGTTATTATTTAGCCATAAACCAGCCATATAGGCGGTAATTATCTGTCACCTAAAGACCAGGCATATAGGCGGTGTCACATTATGTTACATAATTAAAACCAGCCATTAAGGCAGAATCAACTTTTAATTCATATTATTAAATCACAATTTCCATATTATAATTGAAGTGAGATTAATCTACCTTTACTATTTCTAATTTAGAAATCTCCCTTATTATAATATATAAATCTGTGTGATATTTACCAACCAGCCATATAGGCGGTATCCTGATTAAGTCAAATTAATAATTAATTACCAACCGACCAACCAGGCGGTATCCTCATTAAGTCAGGTTAAAACCAGTTTAAAAATAATTACCAACCGACCTATATAGCGATATCCTTATTAAGTCAGGTTTTAAATAATTTATATATTATAATTAAGAAAGATTAATCTAAATTATAAAAGTAAAAAGCTTCACCTTTACCCCAGCAATAAATTAACTACTGAACTTAAAAGAAGAAAAATAAAATAAAATAAAATTTTATTACAAAAAGTAAAAGTGCATAATTAAAAATACTAAAAGTAAAAATGCTTAATTTAAATTACAAAACTTAAACACACAAGATGCAATCCTTAAAGTCCTTACAAAACTCAAGGAAGGCATGATTTGAATTCTGAAATCGATCTGAATTTATAGGCCTCGGTAAGGTCCCAGAGTCGCGACGCGCGAACAGTTCAGCGTCGCGACGCCCGAAGATCTTCGACACGTGTTGGCTTGGCTTCGCGAGATCGTGACACGTGTCACTCTTATGTCGTCAATTGAATTATTGATGTCGGCAACATGTGATGGCGACACGTGTCCAGGCGCACGTTAGCGTGATCCGCTGAGATTTTGACACGTGGCAGGGTGCATTTTAGCGTAGATGGTGATTGTCGGCATCTTGGGATTATGACACGTGGCAGGCGCATTTTAGCAAATTGGCTGTGATGTTGATACGTGGCACGGTGTACGTTAGCAAGGACTCGGCGCACGTTAGGCGTCGCGATGCCAAAGGCTTGCGCGTCGCGACGCAGCCAAATTACCAAAATGCCATTTTTGTCCAATTTCACTGTTTTGGCCCAAAATCACCTCCAGAATGTCCTGAAACTTTATTTATCTATAAAATAACACAAAACACATCAAAATATTCACAAAACTCAAGAAACTATACAAAATATTAGGTAAAATGAGTGGGAAATAGTGATAGATTTATCACTCATCAAGGATATAGAATCAGAGCAGTAAGCAAAACACTAGAACCCATAGCGGTAATAAAGAGTAACGAAAGCCCCAACAAGTACTAGAGTTGCCTAGCAGACTTAAGATTTCATTCCTACTCAAGAGATTCTTCCAAGAAAATCCAATAGTCTTCAAAATCTTCTTATAGAGGATGAATTTCCCCGAGTAACGAAGAATAGCCAGAGAAACAACAGAATTAAGAAACCTAGAATAGTATCGAGAACCCTAATGAACCTAGATATCAAAAGATGATTTAAAAAACTCCAGAAATCCAAACTCCGACCCAG
>SKCR01015725.1:0-44244 GCA_019454045.1 Zanthoxylum bungeanum
GTGTTTATATGGCTGTGAACTTGAATGAAAGATTGATGCATGTAAGTAAGCTTGAAATGGTTTCAAAGCTTTACTTTTGAGTTTTAGAAAATAAAGTTGTCATTCTAGAGTTGGTAAGATACTCCTTGATGACCTAGAATTGTTCTAGAGTTGTTTCAAAGTGGTGAGGCTAGATTGGTGAAGTATTGAATGGATTAAAGTGTTGGATTTTGTAAATTTGGTGAAATTGGACAATTTGGTAAAATTGGAAAATTAGGGTTCTTAACCCACTCCAAATTTACGGCTTTTCATATAGTGATGTATTATGGTATGAATATGATGCTTGAAAAATTTTAGGTTGATTGGATTTGATCTTGGCATGTTTGGAACTAAATGGACCGAATTGCAATTAATTGAAAATTTTGGGTGGTTCATGACATTAGCTAAAAAATTGGGGATTTGTGTGAAATTTGATTTTGATGCATTGGATGTGTTTAAAAACATTTTAAAAATGATTTAGAATCATCCAAAATTATATATGACAACTTTTGGACTAAAATGATAAATTTACAAAGTTTTGGGATAATTCGGTAATTACTAAGAAATATGATCTCTTGTGTAATTTTTCAGAATTTAATAATTGGTTAATTAAATAAATAAGTTTATTCAATTGATCCGAGAAAAAGGTTTGAAACCGGAAAATTTTGATTTTCTGCGATTCCGCTGCGTTACAGATATTTCCCATTGAAACCCCAACAACTTGGGACAAATCCCAAATCTGTGATAAAGTTCTTTTTCCACACAAACTCATTTGCAGCTTCAGAAGCTGAAATGTATTCTGCCTCAGTGGTGGAATCTACTGTTGAACCCTGTTTGGAACTCTTCCAACAAACTGCACCTCCGTTAAAGGTAAAGACGAATCCAGATGTAGACTTTCTATCATCGGGATCCGATTGGAAATCGGAATCAGTATACCCATTAACTTACAGTTCATTTCCTCCATAAATTATCAACTTATCCTTAATACCTTTAAGATACTTCAGGATATATTTAATGGCCATCCAATGGTCATTACCTGGGTTAGACTGATATCGACTGGTTACGCTAACATCAAAACTAATATCAGGACGAGTACATAACATGGTATACATTATGCTACCCAAACACGAAGCATAAGATTGTTTAGACAATCTAACCTTCTCATCTTCTGTTTGTGGACTCATCTTCTTCGAAAGATCAATCCCATGTCTGAATGGTATGTTTGCTGTTTTACAGTTACCAAAATTATACCATTCCAAGATCTTATCTATGTACGTTGATTGGGATAACCCAGTCAGCCTCATTTGTCTATCTCTAAAGGGTTTTATCCTTAAAACATAGAAAGCTTCTCCCAGGTCATTCGTGGAGAAATTATTACAGAGGTACGCTTTTGTAACATCCCGCCTAAGCTAGGATGCTACCGGCAGGAGACAGGCTAATCCTGCCTCCATAAACCTCTGACTCTGACAAAATTTCGACATGACCTTTGTTAAGTCATGCAACCTGGATCCAAGTCCAGCACCTCGATACAACCTAAAGAGCCCAACACATAATATACACTAAAATAATAAACTCAAGTCATAACACATTTGGGCATCGTACCCGAAAATACGTACAAACAAAAACTTTTACAATTACACTTGTACAGACTTAAACTTTTTACAACAAGACTTATAAATGACTCTTATACGCTCAAGTCCTGTTGACTGGCTGACTGCAATGCTCCTATCCGGCTTCTCAAGCTCTGAAATCAGTGGTCGACCGATCGGGTCCCCAACCTGCAAAACGCAACACAGTTGGGACGTGAGTCATAAGACTCTGTAAGTAACTATGCTCAATCCTTAAGCATCAAAAAAAAAAAAAGCAAAGTGTGATTTCCATTTTATATTAATCTGTACCTCTTATGATCATACACATGTATCAAACCTGATCTAGCTTTTTGATTTCTTATTCATTTTTCAAACTTATTTCTAGCTACTGTCTTTCTAACTGTTCATACGTGAATTTTAATTCTTGTTTCATATTTAGGTTCATGATTCGTATTCTTTCTATTAAGTCAAATTTTACCATGTTTTCACTGAACTACTCTGATATCTCAATACTACCCACTTACTCTTTATTGATCTAGTTTGGTTATTTATCATACCTTTCTTTCTCTTATTTCATTGAAATATCATCAAATCAGATTTAAAAATTGTTCTTGCTATTAAACATTCTTCTTTAAGTGTCTTATATTCTATATACTAATTCTATCCCTAATATACCTCACATGTAGATAAATAAGTCCACTTACATAACAAATTATCACCCTATCATAAACATTTTTAATCAAATATACCTTTACATCTATAACTTCATATATTCAAGTTCAATTTTATTTATGCTTTAACGCTCCAAATACATGCATTTGCAAATTTCTATTTCTAACTCAATAATATCATATATGTATATGGTATCATTCGTCATAAACTAGCATCCACAAAAATTTCTCTTGTATAAATATAGTCCATACCATTATCCATCTTCTTATGGATATAAACGCAATAATGCTATCATGCATTAGTATAAGTTATATATATAACTCAAATTATATCTAAATGTATGATTTATATGCTCAATTTGTAAATTAAGCTCTACTTAAATATGTCATGATTCTGTATTATTTATTCTACGTAATACATACTTATACTATCATCAGTACATTGTGCATACACCACACACACAAGTAGTAATTATATAAATACATGTCGATGCAAACACGCCATTATGCATTAATGCCAATTACATGCTCTCCAGATGATATCCAGAATATATGATTTTTTATGTATAACTTATGAATTATGTTCTACTTTATCAAGCCATGCTTTTTATAAAATATTTTCAGAAAAACTTTTTGAAAAACTGTTTTCTAAAAACCATTTCTTGAAATTCTTTATAAAACCTGTCTTTCCAAATCCCTTTCTGAAAATCTTTTCTGAAAACTGGAATCTGAAATCTTATTATGAAAACCGAATTCTAAATTGTGCATCTCCACCCATAGGCGCATCTCCGCCCGTAGGGGCTTCTCCACCTAGAATGTACCATCTGAGCGCAATCTCCACCCAGGAATGTCTCATCTGAGGGCAAAAAGGGATCCAAGGGCGTTATGTATCGTCGTCCCCCTAGTCTCACTCGAGGATCTGAGAGCGTCCCCTCACACCTCCATATGTGTATATGTGTATAAATCCGTCAATTCCAAATATAAAATCCCATGCCAAGCGTTACGTAAAACTCATCATAGGAAAGACATAAGTACCATAACGTCGATAAATTCAAATAATCATTATTAACACGGAAAAATATCATCATAACTCAATATATCAAATGTCAAGAGTAATAAATCGAGACGTCAATAAACAAAGCAAAATGTTCCAAAACTATTTAGCACCTCAATATCAAAGTGAGACTCAAATCACGTCATTAAAAATAATTCAAGACTCTAATCACATCAATTAAATCAAAATCCTCACATATCATAGTAATCGTAATCCCAAACTTACCAATAAATCAAATCTCAAATATTACCAAGGACTCATCTTAAATATCATCAAGTATATCACAATTCCATAATAAAGTATAAAGTCAAATTAAAATAAACAAAAATATTATGAAAATAAATACTCCACTCACAGTTTTCTCGCTGACTTAGGTTTCTTCACAGGATAGGAAATCGCTGCCAATCATGTGGTTAATTTAAATCCAATTTAATTCATTAGGATGTCGTCTATAAAATACTTTCCGCAGATGAAATTAAAAATGTGATGCATGATTACTTAAATTTACTGGATTCCTAGCATGCCCGGGTGTTCTAGGAATTTTATTTTATTTATTTAATTTTTTATTTTTACGAAGTTCGTTCGTCATCTCGCAAGCCACCTATTCAATTTCTTGCTAAATACTAAAATCCGTAAAGTCACACAGTTTGAAAATTTACTGCTCTTAGTTGACTGCATATCAGGTCCTGAAATTTTTATGATAGGATCCCTTATATGTCTACTTTATGTCATTTTTTTCAGATTTCAGTTTCGATTCCTAGAATTCAAGATACAGCCTCTTTTCTGCACCTTAGTCAGCAGGGACAGGACCAGTTCGTCCCTACAGTTCACCCAACTTTGAAAATTTGCCACGACTTCATTTCTTATTGAAAAATTCTAATTTTCGAACCCGAAATTCTTTGACCTTTGTAATTTACTAAAATTTTACAGATTATCAAAAGGACTTTTAAAACTCAAGTTATTCATTTCGTATTACGGACAGTCCAGAACAGGGATGGGTCAAATCCCAAATCTCGAATCCTCCACAATTATTATTTGCATTTAATTTGATTTCATACATTCATGCTCAAGCTCAATGCATTAACTCAACAAAAGCTTACATCAATAAGCACTAATCATTGATTTTATGTTTATGCTTATTCACTTACATACTTAATTAACATGCTTAACCACTAATTCATTCATCTACAACTATCAATTCATGCTTATATGCAGTTATCAATCGTACCAGAAAACTGAATTCATTCTCATAATCAATACACAAACAAATCTATATTCATAAACTAAATACATATCAGTTTCTGAAACTTAGATATGTGCACACTAACTCAATGATTCCATTTTCATACTTCCCAACGGATACATCTAACAATCATATATTCTTATTAATTTCATTCTCATTGACCATCATATAACATCTTCACAAATCCTTTTACTACCACAACCACTAGTTCCACTACCCCTACTGTTTCTGTCTCATCCACTGCTTCTAGCCTCTCCACTACTAATACTTCTATTTCTCTCCACACTACAGTTGTGTATATCAGTGTTCTAAAACGCGCTAGGCGCTAGTCGGGCGGTGACCCAGCGCCTAGCGCCTAGGGCGCCTAGGCGGGGCCTAGACAATTAGTCGGCAGACAGTTAAAAATATAATATTTTCCACCATCATAATTAATAAATAATCCAAATCATATAAAATCAATCAAAATGTAATAAACATAAAACCATTAATCAAATTCAATCAACCACATAATGTTATAAAATATCATTTAATTAAGTTCATATTCATCATCCTTTAACAAAGTTAAACTACACTAAATGTTTAAATATCTAATTCTTCATCTAATTCAATCTCATCATCCTTAGGTTCTTCATCAGAATCAAAATCATCTTCATCAAGTTCTCTATATTCAACATTTCTAGCACTTTTTCGAGGTTGTAATATGTCATCAGCTCCAGATGCTTCTCCAACCATCCTCCAAGTAAGTCCTGAACCGGGCTCTACTTCTTCATCTTCATCATCGCCAGAGTCACCACCCTCAACAATCCATCCTTGTGCGTTAGTAGCATCTTTGGCTTCTAATACATCCAATTTCAAATTTTTCTCCCTTTTGCTCTTGTTCTTCAACTTGGCATTAAAGGAAACATAGACAAGATTGTTTAATCGATTCACATCTAGTCTATTCCTTTTCTTCGTGTTAATCTACATAAATAATTTAAATAAATCAATTAATATTCATAATTTGGATATAAAATAAAAAAATTTAGCTAATGCCTAATGTTAAATATTTACCCCCTCAAAAGTGCTCCAATTTCGTTCGCACCCGGATGAACTAGTGGTTAATGACAATATCATTTTTGCCACTTTTTGCAAGTTCGGTGTATAATGTCCATATGTACGCCACCATGCAACTACAAATAAACATAAATAATTTGAATGAAATATAAGATTTTTATATATTTTGCAAAATAATTCAAATGAATACTTTGTTTCTACCTGGATTAAAAACATTAATCGATACCCGACATGCTTTGACCCCCACTTCTTTACCAAAAGCTTCGTCTTTTTCCTTGTACAAAGCCAACTCCTCATTTATCACAGTACTCTGCATGTCAATGTCATTGGGGAAGAAAGCCTCCACAATCGTAAATACCGCATCCATTACTTTCACATCGTACTCGATACTTGAATCCTTATAGTAGTAGTAAGGATTTAAAAGATAAGCAATACAATGTAATGGAGTATCAAGCCGCCCTTCAATTTTACTATCAATAATCTCCAAGATCGGCCGATAATTACTCTCAATATTGTTCAATGCATCCTTGATCTCTTCTTTTGCAATCTTTAGCTCTCCATAAACAAACCCCATGGATGGCTTTCTATCCCCATCAACTAATCTAAGCACTCTCACCAAAGGTGCAAACACCTTCAAACATTGGGTCACCCCATTCCAAAAACATTTGGGTCGATAATAAATCTAATAAGGATTGCAGAGAAGAGAAGCCGCGAGTCAGAGTGAAGAAGAAAAGCAGAGAAGCTATGCGTTTAGGGTTTTTTTTTTTGTTTTAAAACAGCCCCCCCAAAACGACGACGTTTGGGGGGTTAAAAGCCCCCCAAAAACGACGTTTTTGGGGGTCGTTTGGGGGTCTTTTAACCCCCCAAACGACGACGTTTTGGGGGGTCACAAGACCCCCCAAACGTCGTCGTTTTAGACGGCCAAAAAAAAAAAACAATGCCGATACACGGCCGATTTTCGGCCGTGTATCGGCGCGTAGGCGCTCGATTGGGGCTGAAATCGGCGCCTAGGCGCCGATTTCACGCCGCCCAATCGAGCGCGCGACTACCACCAACGATTTGGTGATAGTCGCCGCGCTCGGCCGCAGCCTAGGCGCGCCTAGGCGGCGCGTTTTCGATCACTGGTGTATATATATACACACACACATATATATAAAATCAGAACGTCATTTATTTTATTTCTTGATTACCAAGAACGCACATAATTCATAACCATCTCATCACTACAGTACAATAAAAAAAATCCTAATCCCAAGGTTCATGTCCTCTTTTTTTTCTTCCCCAAATCTCCAATTACTTAAATCCGGTTAATTTCCTTCAATTCCAAGGTTAAAATCAGTTTTAAATCACTCTAATATACACATCTTCATTATTCGTATTTCAATTTTGAAATTAATCCAAGAACCCCCAATTTATCAAATTCAATCAAAACTTAAGAAAATCATCACATAGTGTACTTACTTGGATTTCCTCATGCATCTATAAACACTGAAGCTGTTGAACTGAATTAAACTCCCTAATTTTTTGTTCTCTCATTCTTCTTCTTCTTCCTTCGACTCTCTCCATCACTTTCTGTCTCTGCTTACTGCTTATTGCTTTCTGCCTCTGCTCATCTCTCTATTCTATCTCACATATGTTTTCTTATATGCCATCTCTCTGTCCCCCCCCTCTCTCTGCTATCTCTCTCTTCGATTCCTTCTTTTTCTGCTCTCTTATTGTTCTACTTCTTACCGTGATTGTGTGTGTAAACTGTGTGAGCTGTGCGTTTATGTTAGACATGTGTGGGTATGTGTAGAGATTTTTCTAGATTTATTTGTATTATTATGGCAAATACCAATTTAATCCCTCAAGTTGGTTTAATATAAGTTTACAATTAATTTCATAAAAAAGCTTCCATTTAACAATAAAGATTAACCTCGCGTTCGGTCGCAGCCTCATGCGAGAAAAAAATAAAATTCACGCAACTCACTATAATAACCTGGGATGTTTAGCTTTGACGCTTTGTAACATTCCTATATCATTCCCAATGATTAGGATGTTATCAACATATAGGACTAAAAATACGACCATGCGCCGACTGCCCTTCTGATACACACATGATTCTTCTGAATTCTTGAGAAAATCAGACGATCTAATAATCTCATTGAATCAAAGATTCCAACTTCATGAAGCTTGTTTAAGTCCATAAATGGACTTCTTAAGCTTACACCGTACCCGAGTTTTCGCTAGACGTAAAACCTTCTGGCTATTCCATATATATTTCTTCATCATGAAATCCATTTAGAAAAGCTGTTTTAAAATCCATTTGCCAAATCTCGTAGTCAAGATACACAACTATAGAAAGCAAAATCCGAATAAACTTAAGCATTGCTACTGGTGAAAAAGTTTCATTGTTGTTAATGCCAGGTCACTGTGTGTAACCTTTTGCTACCAGTCGGGCCTTTCAAGTTTCAACCTTACCGTCAGGGCTTTCTTTTGTAAACCCATTTACAACCGATAGGAACAATTCCTTCGGGAAACGAAAGCAAGTCACAAACTTGATTATCATGCATTGAGTCTATCACGAATTTCATGGCACTTTGCCATTTCATAGAGTCGATGTCCAACATCGATTCTCTATAGGTAAAAAGATCAGTCTCTTTAACTAAGAGAACATCAAGACTCTTTTCTTGTATCAAATAAAAGCGTTCAGGAGGTCTATATACCCTTTCCGACCTACAGAGTGTGTGTGTTGAAGGTCCTTCATCTAATTGAACCTCAGGTTCCTCCGTTGGTTCGTTGATTTCAGGTTAGATTTCATCAAGTTCAACATGTCTATGATTACTACCTTCTGAAAAAAATTCTACTTCTAGAAATTTTGCGAAACGAGCTACGAACATATTTTGATGCTCGGTATCATAGAACAGATATCCCATCCTATTTGAAGGATATCCAAGAAACCTAAACTTTTGCCCTCGAGGCATGAGCTTATCTTCCTGAGTCACCCTGACATAAGCAGGACAATCCTAAACTTAATGTAACTAAGATTTGGTCTCCTATGGAACCATATTTCATATGGAGTCGTAGGAACAACTTTTGAAGGAATCTTATTCAAAAGATGTACAGTTGTTAAAAAAGAGTAGCCCTATAAGAAATAGGGAAAATCTGTGAAACTCATCATCGACCGGACCATATCTAATAAAGTCTGATTTCTCCTCTCAAACACTCCATTGTGCTGTGGAGTACCTAGAGGAGTATATTGAGCGAGAATCAAATTCTCCTTCATATAATCAATGAAGTCACCACTCATATACTCTCCGCCTCGATTATATCGAAGGCATTTAATATATTGACCAGTTTATTTTTCTACTTCATTTCGGAACTCCTTGAACTTTCCAAAAGTTTCCAATTTATGTCACATCAAATAGACATATGATGAGTGGTAATTATATCACTTATTCCTACTCATTTGACCTAATATTTTGTATAGTTTCTCGAGATTTATGAACGTTTTGATGTATTTTGTGTTATTTTGCAGATAAATAAAGTTTGGAAAACATTGGAGACAATTTGGGGGCAAAATGGACAAAATTGGACAAAAATGGCATTTTAGTCATTTCGGCATCGCGACGCTGAAGCCTTGCGCGTCGCGACGCCCAGAATACGCCGAAGTTGCTAACATGCACCGACTGCCAAGTGTCATCATCTCATTGGACCACCCAAACCGCGTGCCACGTGTCACTCCCTCATTGGACCGAATATTCGGCGAATCATATTATGCCACGTGTCACTTTTCTATTGAACCGCATCTCCAACCAATCAGCCGCTGACACGTGTCATCACCTCATTGGACTGCGTCATCGCCCAACCACAGCGTGACACGTGTCGCCCAATAATGCTGCCGACACCGCGTGGACCGAGCTACTGTTGCTAGCGTCGCGACATCGCGCACTTGGGCGTCGCGACGCCAGAGCACAAAATTTGCCTATAAATTCAAGGCCTCAGATGCTCATTTTCCTCGTGCTTTCCTTGGGAACTTTTCCTTGGGTTTATAGGAAGCATCTATTTTTGTATATAAATTTTATTTTTAATTTATGTATTTTATTTTTAATTAATAATAGATCTCTTCTTCTGCTCCTTTCTTTTTATGTTTAGTAGTTAAATTTCCATTGGGGTAAGGGTGCAGCTTTTATAATTTTAATTTAGATTAATCTCCCTTAATTATAATATAAAATTTATTATGCACATTAAAAGGAATTACCGCCTTAATGGCTGGTTTTATGTATTTGGCATTAAGTGGCACCGCCTATATGGTCGGTTTTTAGGTGACAGATAATTACCGCCTATATAGCTGGTTTATGTTCAGATACTATTACCGCCTTTATGGCAGGTTAGACTTCATTTAAATCTGACTTAATAAGGAATACCACCTATATGGTCGGTTGGCTAATCACCGTTAAATTATATATTATACTAATGGAGATTCTAAATTATAAATAGTAAAAGTGAATCCCCTCATCCCAGCATTTTATTTTTATTCTAGGGAAGTGATGACACACAATACACACACTTAATAATTGATTTTCTTTTTATGGGTAGTTCTTTAGTTTGTTTATCAAGTTTTAAGCTTAATGCGTCCTGTTGCCTGATCACCAATAGGATTGATGGGGTAAATCTAAAATGAACTAGACATAGGGATTTTAGGTTTCAGCCTTAGACTTAATAACTCACGATCTTCCTTGAGGATAGATAACCCATTAATAGATTTCCTTACAGGATAAAAATATACCTGTCGGGCGTGGGTAGCCATAATTGGAACTTGAACTTAATGAATCCAGGTAATGTGGTTGACATAGGAATATGGTTCAATTGGGTTATACTGGGTATTTGCGTCTGACCATCGAAAGAGGCTTTTGCATATTTTCGTGTTCCAGGTTAGCAAACTGAATTAGTGCACATAAATAAGAGAATCAATTCATCTTTTTAACAGTATTGTGTGGAGTCACGACCCTAGATCTTTGAGTCTTTTCTTAGTATTTTCTTTTAAGTCTTTTCTTTTATTTTCCTTAGTATTTTCTTTTGTTTATTTTATTTATTTAATTAAGCAATTCCACATTCAACCAACCAAAGCAATCAATTCCCTTCTTCCTATAATTAGATACCTGTAAATAAATAGATTCAATAATTAATAACAACAGTAGGAATTAAGTCCTCGTGGGATCGATATTTTTATACTACTTGAACGATACGTGCGCTTGCGTTATGCGCGTGTGAATGCACCGATCAAGTTTTTGGCGCGTTGTCGGGGACTTATATTTCTTGAGTTATTAATTTTGAAGCTATCTAATTTACTTGTATCTAATTTTCTTTATTTTTATCTGTAATTTTTATTTCTTTCTTTTATTTTCAGGTGGTTGAAAAATGGAACAATACTGGGAGATGGAGAGATTACGAGCCTTACACAAAGATACACCTCAAGTCAGGGAACAACAGTCCGGTTTTCTGAGGACTGCTGACAACTATCACTGGATGCCAGAAGCAAGCAATATTACATTTTCTTAACAGAACGAAATGGGGAGATGTGTGATATGTGATAGTAACCACCCGAGCGATCAATGTATATACCGTTCAGAGTGGGAGAATTTTTGGAATCATGCATAGTATGAAGAGCCATCACATTTCACATAACCACATTTTCCATCGTATCCACCATCCACATATGATTTTCATCAACAACCAGAACCAACAGAGGAAGATCAATTGATTCACATGTTCAAAGAACAGACAGCTCAGTTTGATGCACAAATTCAGAGTAACGCAGAATCTATACAGAGGATGACAGATCAAATAAGACAGTTGATAGAAAACCAAAACAACATACCTTAAGAACCATTTCCAGATGACACTGATGAAGCCTTCGAGTACCAAACAGATCACGATGATGGTTTAGAAAATGAGGCTGAGCAGTATCAACAACCAGAGGTATCAGTTCCGGAACCGACGCCAATGAAGTCTTTAATTGATTTTTATTATTCAGATTCTGATTCTGACGATGAAGTTGAGCTGTTCATACCAACAAAAATTGTGGATGGAATTCTGTATCCTCAATTCGAAGATCTTGGATCTTGCATTGCAATGATGTTCGAAAAAGAATTACCAACCACAGAGGATAAAAGCTTACAGACAGACACAACATTACATCCTCTGGCCGATGATTTTGGAGATTGCTTTGCACAGATGTTTGATGAAGATTTACCTGAATCATCCATTCCAGCCATATCAGAGGATGAAGACCTAATGTCAGACACATCTTTACATCCTCAGGCAGATAATTATGAGGCATACATTTCATAGATAACAGACATAGAATTGAACGTAGAAATCTTAAAATATATATGTGAAGACAAGGTGGAGCAAAAATCAAAGAAAATGGAGGAGAAAATGTCTGATCTTATTGAAGATCCAGAGCATTCAGGCGAAACATCACTGTTTTGGGGAGTACAGATCAAAAATATCACCCAGAAGCTTGACAGAATGGAACTTCCATTTCAAGTCAAGCACCATACAAGACCTCCTAATTTTCTTTCTTTCTTTGCAGGAATCACTAGAGCGACAAAGTTTAAAAAGGTGGCACAAGCACTGAATGATACAAAACTTTTTTTGCTACCTTACCGTTGGAAGAGACCCTTCAAAAGCAACGCTCATGGGATTGTCTTTAATCGGACATCCAAAACGACGCTGAAACCTCCTTGACAGATAGATTTCGGTCACATCTGGCTGACGATGAAAAATTTAGCACTAGCAGGGAGGCAACCCATGTAATTTTGTTGTAATTTTTGATTTCATATTTTGTGTATACATGTTGTAGGATTTTTAACTTTGTGTGTTAGTATTTCAGGTAAAAGCACAAAAGGAGCATTTTTAAGACAGAATGAATGGTGTTTGGAGATCGCAAAGATGAAAGATAAATCATGAGTGATTGCTGAGTAAGGAATGAATTCTTGAGACACATCCTCATGAATTTATACTAACGAGTGGCTTATTGAGTACACAATTCTGTTTCCTTAATTATTGCTTTGATTTGCTTTTCTTTTGTTATTATCTTTATTTTCACCGACAAGATCTAAACTTTTTGACTTTCACGATTTATTTTAACGTTCATCTAATAATTGTCATTTGGCAGATACTAGTGCAATTATTACTCACCTATTTTCAGGCTCTATAAATTCAGCTCTACATTTCTCTCTTCGACACATCCAGATATACATCCAAATAAGAGAGAGAAAATAGAAGCAACTGCACAGCAGCGATTCAAGAGAATTTGTGTTTTCTGTGGATCCAATTATGGTAACAAACCAGAATTCATTGAGGCTACAAAAGAATTGGGGAGAGTCATAGCAGAGAGAAATATGCACCTAGTATATGGAGGTGGCAATCTTGGAATGATGGGTAGCATTTCAAAAGCCGTTCAGGAAGGTGGTGGTCATGTTTTGGGAATCATTCCAAAACCTTTGGTGGACGAGCACTTAATTGGACATACAAACGGAGATGAGCGTATTGTATCGAGTATGTCTGAACAGCTCCGTGAAATGGTCAATACTATTGATGCTTTCATTGCATTACTAGGCGGGCTCGGAAAATTTGAAGAAATATTCATAGTGGCATCATGGGCGCACTTGAATATTCATTGAAAGCCCATTGGTTTACTTAACATTGAGCATTTTTTCGATTTTTTTTTGTATTTCTTGAGGAAGCCAAAAGACACGAGTTCGTCACAAAATCAATACAAGATATTTTCCTGACTGCAACAAAGGCCGAAGAATCAATTGATCAAATCATAGCCTTTGAACCAAAAGTCGACCCTATTCTCTCCAAGTTGGACTGGTCAGACAGCGATCGTGGTAAGAAGCGAAAACTGGACATATATCTTAATCGGTAGTTCAGCTAACTAGGTACGATTTTCTAAACTCTTCTTCTACTGTTTAAGACATTGGGGACAATGTCTCATTTAGGTTTGGGGGAGGGAATTAGTTGATTAGTATCTTGTTTTTATTTTTAGTAAAAATTTTATTATGTTGTTGTTTTTATTTTTTAAGTCCAAATTTTTCGAAAAATACAAAAAAAAATTTGAAAAATTTTCAAAAATTACAAAAATATTTTATGTTTTTGTGTTTTTAATTTTTGACTAAAATTGTGGAATTGGTTAGAGATGTATTTCAAACCATTTTCGAAACAAGTTAATTTTTGTTTATTTCATTTTAAATTATTTAATTTGTAAATTCTCCATAAAACAGACTAAAATGGATCTTCATACGCTCGGTTGGCAGGTATTATCAACATGCATAGTAACATACAGACATGAGTTGTATTTGAAAAGTTTGTAATATTCAGTGCTCTAGTTTAATTGGAGAAAGCGTCTATAAATGGCAATGGAGTAAAAAAAAATTTATGATGTACAAAAATAAAGTATTCGAGATCCGGGTTATTAAGTCTGTAAGGGTGTTTTAACACTTAGTGCCCTAAAACCAACTGATTTGGGAGTCACTGGCCCAAAGCTCGCTACATTGATCAAAGATGCTACAAAAAATATATATATCTGAAGTCTGGATAACTAAGTCCGTAGGGGTTTCTTAACACATGGTGACCTAAAGCCAACTGGTTTGGGAGCCACCGACCTAAAGCTCGCTACATAGACAGAAGATATTGTATATAAATAAAAAATAAAATCAGAAAAAGAAAGAAAAAATCAGAAAAATTATTCCATTGCTGCAAAAAGGTGTGAAATCTGATAGAACTTTAGGAAAAAAAATATTACTCTCTTATCAACTACACTTGTGACTGTTGTGGGCAAAAATGAAGTTGATTAATATTTTGTTGATTGTGTATATGAAAAATGGTAAAAATAATCGGAGAATTTACTTATTCGGTAATTTAAAAAGAAACAAAACAACTAGTAACTTGGAGTAGAAGTTTCACCTGTTTAGTCACTAACTTTTATTCTGTTTTCTCTTGTCTTTTTGTTTTTGTGTGCATTAGTTTTAACTAATTTTTTACTTTTGTAAAAATATTTGTGGGTATCGTTGCTGTAAGCTATCACGAGACTATAACTCCTCCACTAGGGACACCTAGGGGTTTAAAGGCTTGTTGCATACGCTAAATGCAATCGTGATCCCTACGAAAGTGGCTTAGTTAATTTTATTTTTATGTTGTTTTATTTTCTGTTTTGCTCGAGGACTAACAAAATGTTAGGTTTGGGGGTGTGATGAGTGGTAATTATATCACTTATTCCCACTCATTTGACCTAATATTTTGTATAGTTTCTCAAGATTTATGAACGTTTTGATGTATTTTGTGTTATTTTGCAGATAAATAAAGTTTGGAAAGCATTGGAGACAATTTGGGGGCAAAATGGACAAAATTGGACAAAAAGGGCATTTTAGTCATTTCGGCGTCGCAACGCTAAGCCTTGCGCGTCGCGACGCCCAGAATACGCCGAAGTTGCTAACGTGCGCCGACTGCCACTTGTAATCATCTCATTGGACCACCCAAATCGCGTGTCACGTGTCACTCCCTCATTGGACCGAATATTCGACGAATCATATTGTGACACGTGTCACTTTCCTATTGGACCACATCTCCAACCAATCAGCCACTGACACGTGTCATCACCTCATTGGACCGCGTCATCACCCAACCACAGCGCTACACATGTCGCCCAATAATACCGCCGACACCGCGTGGTCAAAGACCGCGTGGACCGAGCTACTGTTGCTGGCGTCGCGACGCCCGAGCACAAAATTTGCCTATAAATTCAAGGCCTCATATGCTCATTTTCCTCGTGCTTTCCTTGGGAACTTTTCCCTGGTTTTATAGGAAACATATATTTTTGTATATAAATTTTATTTTTAATTCATGTATTTTATTTTTAATTAATAATACATCTCTTCTTCTACTCCTTTCGTTTTATGTTTAGTAGTTAAATTTCCGCTGGGGTAAGGGTGAAGCTTTTATAATTTTAATTTAGATTAATCTCCCTTAATTATAATATAAAATTTATTATTCACATTAAAAGGAATTACCGCCTTAATAGCTGGTTTTATGTATTTGGCATTAAGTGGCACCGCCTATAAGGCCGGTTTTTAGGTGACAGATAATTACCGCCTATATGGCCGGTTTATGTTCGGATGCTATTACCGCCTTTATGGCAGGTTGGACTTCATTTAAATCTGACTTAATAAGGAATACCACCTATATGGTCGGTTGGCTAATCACCGTTAAATTATATATTATACTAAGGGAGATTTCTAAATTATAAATAGTAAAAGTGAATCCCCTAACCCTAGCATTTTAGATTTACCCCATCAATCCTATTGGTGAGATCTGGTATCAAACCATTTCTTGTTCCAGGTTAGCAAACTGAATTAGTGCACATAAATAAGAGAATCAATTCATCTTTTTAACAATATTGTGTGGAGTCACGACCCTAGATCTTTGAGTCTTTTCTTAGTATTTTCTTTTGAGTCTTTTCTTTTATTTTCCTTAGTATTTTCTTTTGTTTATTTTATTTATTTAATTAAGCAATTCCACATTCAACCAACCAAAGCAATCAATTCCCTTCTTCCTATAATTAGATATCTGTAAATAAATAGATTCAATAATTAATAACAACAGTAGGAATTAAGTCCTCATGGGATTGATATTTTTATACTACTTGAACGATACGTGCGCTTGCGTTATAATCGTGTGAATGCACCGGTCAACATAACTGTACCGTTATAGATCATCGGTAAAGGTAACGAAGTAAGAATAACCACTGTGAGCAGTCTGACTTAGTGGACCACACACATCAGAATGTATGAGTTCCAGTAAATTAAGGGCACGATGTCCAACACCTGAAAATGAGGCTTTGGTCATCTTACCCTGAATGCACGATTGACTAGTTGGATAGGATTCAATGGTGAGATCTGGTATCAAACCATTCCTAACCAATTGGGTAATGCGTTTAACGCCTATATGACCTAACCGCATGTGTCAAAGTTCAGTATTATTAACAACAGGTAAAGAACGCTTATTAACTCCAGTATTCAAAATATCTTTAGAAGTTTGCAATGTATAATGACCATGCTTATTTGGACAACAAAGGATCTAAATATTATGTTTATCATATAAATACAAAGAACAGTTCTTAATATTAATACGATAACTTTTTGTATCCAAGAAAAAATGAGATATAATATTAGCTACACATTCTGGTACTAAATAACAGTCATATAACAAAAGTGTCCCATTCGGAAAAGGGATCTCGCATACTCCTACTGCAACTGCAACCAGAAAGTCTTCACTCCCGAATCGCAAGTGCATCTCTCCAGGCTTCAGTTTCCTACTTTCCTTCAGCACCTGCAATGAATTGCAAATGTGAATGGGACAAGCAGAATCTAAAATCAAGCTAGTGGCTTCACAAGCCAAAGACATATCAATAACCAGAAAAATAAATATACTTGATGTAGATGCTCTCTCATTCCTCAGCTGGGAAATATAGTCAGGACAGTTTCTTTTCTAGTGCCCGGCTTTACTGCAGTGATGGCACTTACCGTCAGAAGCCCTTTTGGGCTTAGCTATCTTTACCTGTGGTTGAGGACGAAAAAATTTCTTCTTCTTCCCTTTCTTCTTCTTTCTCTTTGACCATGTATGGTAAAAGCATAACGTGAAGTAGGTCTAAGAGGGCGAGTCAGTACTCCTTTCTTTATGTCCACTTCATATCACGAATTGATGATATGAAGCTGGGAGGAAACTAGGAATGACACTCTTTCTGAGAATGTCATTCAGAGGGAGATTATGTTGCCTCATTTGATCGATCAAATCGATTATGTGTAGAACACGCGAGCTCACAACTTGCCCCTCATCTAACCATGTATGGAACACTTCCATTGCGACCTTATGAACAGTCACTTGTTCTTGGTTATCAAATGATTCTCTTAATTGTGTCATCATACTATACGCATCTAACATGCAATAGTATTTTTTCTTCAGTGCCGGTGAAAGCGAACTTAAGATGTATAATTTAACTTTTAAATCATCATCCTTCCAAGCTTGGAAAACTTTACGTTCTTGACCGATGCATTCTCACGCGTATAACGCAAGCGCACGTATCGTTCAAGTAGTATAAAAATATCGATCCCACGAGGACTTAATTCCTACTATTGTTATTAATTATTGAATCTATTTATTTACGAGTATCTAATCAAAGAGAGAAGAGAATTATTGTTTGATTGATTGGTTGAATGTAGCTTTCCGTAATTAAAATAAATAAAATAAACAAAAGAAAATACTAAGGAAAATAACAAAAGACTCAAAGATCTAGGGTTGTGACTCCACACAATATTATTAAAAAGATGAATTGGTTCCCTTATATATGTGTAATAAATTAGTTTGCTAACCTGGAACACGTCGATATGCAAAAGCCTTTTCCGATGGTCAGATGCAAATATCTAATATAACCCAATTGAACCATATTCCTATGTCAACCAAATTACCTGGATTCATTAAGATCAAGTTCCAATTATGGCTACCCCCGCCAGACAGGTATATTCCTATCCTGTAAGGAAATCTATTAAAGAGTTATCTATCATTCAGGAAGATCGTGAGCTATTGAATATAAGGCTGAAACTTAAAATCTATTTTCCAAGTTCATTTTAAGTTTACCCCATCAATCTTATTGGTGATCAGACAACAAGAAGCATTAAGCTTAAGACTCAATAAACAACCTAAAGAATTACCCATAAAAGGAAAATGAATTATTAAGTGTGGATATTGTGTTTCATCACTTCCTTAGAATAAAAATAAAATGCTGGAGGTTGGGGGATCCGCCTTTACTATTCCTAATTTAGAAATCTCCCTTACTATAATATAGAATTTATCTGTGATATTACCAACCGACCATATAGGTGGTATCTTCATTAAGTCAGATTTTAATTAAGTCCAACCAGCCATAAAGGCAGTAACATTATTTGTCCATAAACCAGCCATATAGGCGGTAATTATTTGTCACCTAAAGATAGGCAATATAGGCGGTGTTACTTTATGTCAAATACATAAAACCCGCTATTAAAGCGGTAATTCTTTAATTTAAAATATAATTTCTATATTATAATTAAGGGAGATTAATCTAAATTAAAATAATAAAAGCTTCACTTTTCCCCCAGCGGAAATCTAACTACTAAACATAAAAGAAAAGAGAATAAGAAGAAGAAGAACTACTACTATTACTGAAAATAAAAATGCATAAATTAAATACTGAAAATAAATACAAACAAGATGCAATCCTTAAATTACTTACAAAAACCTAAGGAAAGCATGAGAATTACAAATGAAATGGTTTGGTATTTATAGGAAAATCTAAAGGCTTCCTCCAATTTCTCCACCGATTGCTCCACCAATTGCTCCACCAAACATGGCATCAAACATGGCACCAGACATGGAAGCATGTTTGGTAAAATTTTGATAATTTTTATTTTTATTGTTTGAAAATGACTATAGTAATTACTCAAAATATACTGGACTGTTTATCAATTTCGGCCTTCTAAACTTCAGAATTCCAAATTATTTTATTCTTCAAAGTTGTAGATCTTTGAGTCTTCTTTAATCTGCGACTTGAATCAGCTCAATCGGATATTGGATGAAAAAATTTATGGTCAAAATACGAAACTTGTGCAAAACTAAAATTTAGGACAACACTTCATGACGCGTACAGTAAATTTTTATTTTTGACATTTTTTCCTCCGAATTTCATCATTTTAGCCCCGAGTTGATTTCATTAAGTCCCAATATTATTTTTATCTACAAAATAAATAAAAACACATCAAAATGTTCACAAAACTCAAGTAACTATACAAAATATTAGGTTAAATGAGTGGGAAATAGTGATATAAATACCACTTATCAGTTCTTCCGATATGGCATCCTCTACCACAGTGAGGGGCAGGGGACCCTCAAGAACATATCCCAACTTCTCAGAATCGATAACAATCCAGAAATCCATGTCCCAATCGGTGAAGTTCTCAGCGCCCTTTAGTTTCCTCGCATTTAACATATGCCCAAACTGATTAGTGGATGGTGACGCCATTTTAAATCTATCAAATAGATCACGAAAAACTGTTAGCAGAAAAAATCAGTTTCATATAATATCAAAAGCGTTAACTAGATCATGGATTTTAATCTAAAATTTCCCCTCCCACTGAATCATGCAATACTATAATCCCCAAATAAAATACAAAGATTTAGTAATTAAATTAAATACAAATAGTGAAAGGTGGATCCCATGAATATATTTCAGCTCACATTAGAGGCACGGTCTAGCCTACGTATATTCATCAGGTAGACAACTCATTTTTCAGTCACTCTATAGTGACTCCTGGGTTTCCGGTCCTAGTCTTTTCTCGTTGTGACAGCCAGGGCACGTTCACAAGGACATATACTAAGGTTAAACTCATCAATGATAAACTCAAGTTACTTGCGTAACCTGACAGCTAGGGCACGTTCAGGATTCCACTTTCACTTGAATTTATCTACTATCTCATATACATCTGGCATAAATAAATCTCTATCGGCTACACCCTCACAACAGAGGCACGGTCTCGGATGTAGTCACAGAGAAATATTCATAAACCGTATTGATAAAACGGACCAGGTAATATGCATCAAATACATAATTACAATTAAACCTTATTAATTATGGATTTTTCCGTGACGTGTCATACACCCTAAATCTAATCAAATACATAATTCAATTAAACCTTATTAATTAGGTATTTTCCGTAAAGTGTCATGCACCATAAATACAATAAAATTAGGTTAAAACATGCATGTATAAAGAACGAAAATAGGATTAAATATTGAATTTAAAGGGCTATCACATTAGGGGGCCTAGAATCAGACTCGCACTGATACCATTTTTGAAGGGGTTTTATGGCGCAAATCTGGTAACGCAGCGGAACAGTGGAAAATCAAAATTTTTCGATTTCAAAAATTTGTCCTCAGATCAATTAAATAAACTTATATATTTAATTATCAAATTTTGAAAAATTACGCAAGAAATCAAAATTCTTGGTAATTACCGAATTGCCCCAAAACTTTGCATTTTGTTCATTTTAGTCTTAAATTGTTCAAAATAATTTTGGATGATTCTAAATCATTTCTAAGATGAATTTAACATGTCCTACATATCAAAATTCAAATTGCAACAAAAAACCCCAAATCTTGTCCAAAATGGAGTATGCTTGACGTGTGTTGTGAACTAAAACGATTTTGTATGCGAAGTGATTTGTACATATGACTTCAAATAATTGATATATGATTAATGTAAAGACGATATGAGTTATATATGTGATAGTACGGATGATACGATGATATGTTAAGATTGATATATGTATGTATACAATGATTTCGAAGGAACAAGCTAGGCAGCATGACACAAGAAATCAGAAAGAGATGAGTGTGTGGATCTTCACATAAGAGGAGTATAAGAAATGGAATGGTTGCCAATCGGCTAGGAAACAGACAGTATGAACAGTTGGTAATTTAGAGAATGTGTGAATCACTTAGAAATCCCAGGAATAATATGTAAACTGGAATTCAAACCATGCTTGTGTATGATGCTCAAGGTAGGAGCATAGTTACTTACTGAGTCTTATGACTCACTATACTTCAGTGTTTGAGTTTTGCAGATTGGCGACCTAAAAGGTCGACCATGGATTTCAAAGTTACGGAGCAGTCAGATAGCAACGTTGCAGTCAACCAGTCACCAGGCCTTAGGGGAAATAAAGAGTTTAGTAGTTTATGTTTTAGATTGTATAAGTTGTAACGTGCTGAGCATGAGTTTATTTTAGAAATTTTTTTATATATACGTACTTTCGGGCACGGAGCCCTGGTTATATTATGTCTGCATCGAATTTTAGTTGGACTCTTAGACTGCATTGATGTTGAGATACCGGCCTGAGGCCGAGAATTTATGTTCATGTTGTATATAGATGCTGGCTATAGGCCAGGTTGCATGATGTTACGAATACATCATTCCAAAATTGCTTATGGAGATGGGTTTAGTCTATCTTCTTCCGATAACATCACTATTAAGGCGGTATGTTACAAAGTTATTATCAGAGCATAGGTTTATAGAGTGTCGGTAGCTGGAGCTGCTAGCTATTCGACGATCTGAATAAGTATATGCTATAGACCATATCGGTCTCTTGTATAATAATAAATTTGATAATAATTTGTATGACTTGATATAGATGGATATACGAAAGAACATGATATTGAATGAGATAGTTATGATATGATATGTTGATTATGATTTATAAGAGTATGAGAAGAATGAGTTGAATGATAAATGTTACTGTGATATAAATGAGTATGAGATGAATGCTATGCATGAGAATGATGTGTGTAAGAATGATATAAATGTTGGCATGAATATGATATGTACGATCGTGACATAAATGTGCATGTTTTGTTTAGAATAACCCGAGTCGGGATTCGAGGACGAATCCTATTTAAGGAGGGGTGAATTGTAATATTCCAGTCATTCGTAACCTGTCCAGCATAGTAAATAATTGTGTGAAGCATGTTAATATTCATTTTAGTGTATGAAAATTATTTTCATGACTTGGAAATCCCTACTGGAGACTCGGGATAAATTTTCAAGTTTTGACGCTTTTCCATTTCCGTTTTGAACAGCTGTTAGTAAAATAGCCATAAGAAATCTGATTTTGATGAATAATATATCATTTCGAAGGGAAAACACAGATGCACAAACTTCGTGTTGAACATTTTCCCAAAATCAGACCTGAACTAAGTCAACAATCGAGATTTCAGTGGAAGCTATAGTAATTTCGGGAAATGTCTAGAAATAGTGACATGTGGCAAAATCCTCTCCACTCTTTTAAATTAAGAAAAAAATCAGCACTCTTTTATAAAAAGAGAACTCTTCATCACCTTCTTTATTCTTTAAAAAAATGAATTTGGTTCCTTAAAACTCTCTCTCATTTTCCCTTCATCCCCAAGCCATTTAGAAGCAGCAAATAATGAATTCCAGCTTCATTATTACACAAGTGAGCTTCTTCTCCCTTTTCTTTTTCTTTATTTCAGTTTTGACAAGAAATTTAGAGGCCCCAAGTTCTCACCTTATGAACCCTAGGATTTCAATTTGGAATTTTAGCTTCAACAGAGCTTGTAGCATGCATTTGCTAGCATTTAATGATAATATGAACATGTGTTGAAGCATTATGAGTTGAAATGCCCAATTTTCTTTTCTCAAAGGGCTGGCCAAAATTGAGGAGTAATAAGGATGGGTTGTTTTGTGTTTTGTGTTGGTGATTAATGATGACTCAAACTTAAAATGATGATTGGAAATGAGATCATGTTGATTTGAGTAAGAAAACTCAAGTTTCTATTAAAACCTCCTATGACCGAATCTGCCAAGAGTAGATGGGGACTATTTTTGATTGTGTTAGTGATGAATGGAGATGATTCATGTGTGTAATAATGAATTAATATGAGTTTGTGTATGAATTGTATTGAGAAGTTTTAAATTTCATAATCTATCACCATTGGCCAAAATTGATATGTATGAAAAATTAATTATTATTGTTGACATTGGATCTTGATTCAAGTCTAAAATAATGATATGGAATAAGTTGTATTCACTTTGACTTGTTGATATTGAATGAATTTTGAATGATGATATGAAAATGGATTTGATTTGGTTTGATTGGAATGAGAAATGCAAAAGATTTAATTGGACAGTTTAGTCGAAAACAGTAAGTTCAGTGTGTGCTCTAATTTTTGTGGCCTTAAAAGAGGAATTAGCAAAAGTACAAAACATTAAACTTGTCATTTTATGTCTTATATATATGCCTGTAAAATGGTTTTATGAAAGATTGAGTATTGAAAGATTTATGGGGTAATGATTGGGTCTGGTTCTGGTTGGAATTTATGCATACAGCTCTCTGTAAATAAATTAATATGAGGACCTTAAGAGCTGAATTAGGCCAAGTGGAAAGTATGAGTTTTGTTCATTTATGTGTTATATAAATGTCTATAAAGTGGTTTTTCAATTGGAGTTAAATTTCTTCTGAAACGACAAAGAAACCAAGAGATGTTCAGGTTGTAGCTGTTGGGTTGGAGCTTAGAGCGCCAATTCCCGGTTATATTTCTTTATGATACTTCTGTAAAACGTTATTATTATGAATAATATATGCAATTTCTATAATATAATGTATCTTTTGATATGGTAAAAACGTAATGACCTTAGAATGACTAGTTATGGTACTGTTGCAAAAGCGTTGCAACTGACATTGTGTAGTATCACGACGTTATCAACTACTCAGTCAGTATAGTAAACCCGTTGAGGCCGATACATGTCGTATACAAGAATATATGATTTCAATGGTTTCTCAATGAACCATAAGTCTCAGAGACTAGTATAGATGTGTAGGTGTTTATAGCGGGTAAACACTGAACGACTCATCGAAGATTCTTAAGGGATGGTACACCAACGTCAATAAGAATCTTATCAGGTTGAGTAGCACTTGTGATTCTTCGACTTGAGATACCACTGTGGGCGCATGAGACATCTTCTACACTTAGATGGTAGTCACATCACCGATCTGTTTAGATCAGACCTGTAACATCCCGCCTAAGCCAGGATGCTACCGGCAGGAGACAGACTAAACCCATCTCCATAAGCCTCTGATTCTAACGAAATTTCGGCATAATGTATTCGTAACATCATGCAACCTGGCCAATAGCCAGCATCCATATACAACATAAACATAAAATCTCGGCCTCAGGCCGGCATCTCAACATCAATGCAATCTAAGGGCCCAACTAAAATGCAATGCGGACACAAAGACAAAATACAACCAGGGCTCCGTGCCCGAAATTACGTATAAACAAAAACTTTTACAAACTACACTTAATACAATTCAATTCTCTACAGCTAGACTTATTACAACTTGACTCTGATACTCCCAAGACCTGGTGACTGGCTGACTGCAACGCTGCTATCCGGCTCCTCAAGCTCTGGTATCTGTGGTTGACCGATCAGGTCACCAACCTGCAAAACTCAAACACTGTTATGGTGTGAGTCATAAGACTCAGTAAGTAGCTATGCCCATTCCTTGAGCTGCAAACACACACAAGATTTGAATTCTGTTTCTACATTAACTGGAGCTAGTGTTTGCTCCTAACTATTATATGCAACTTTATTATAAATTTCTTTTAATCTGGTCATATAAACATTAAATCATGTTTACTATTCATCTTTTCATATATACTTGTCAAGTTTCTATATCTCTAGTTTATCAAATTAATTTGCATTACGCTTCTGCTGCGCTATTCTGATATCTTATTACTTGCCTAGTTACCTTTTCATATTCTAGTTCAGGCATTTATTATAAATATCTTTCTTTTATTTCATTGCAATATCATCAAATCAGATTTATGAGATATTCTTCCTATTAAACAATCATCAATCGTATGTACATATATATATATAATCATATTATCGTACATTACCATTCACAGGAGATTTCTCATATGAAAACATACAGTTTATATAAATATCAATCATATACCAATACGAATCACACATGCATATGGATGTAATGATGCTATCTTGCATTAATATAAGCTGTATATAACTCAAGTAATATCTAAAGTATATGATCTGCAAACATAATTTGTAAACTAAATCCTACCTAACCATGCCATGCTTCTATAAGCCAGGATGCTACCGCAGGAGACAGACTAAACCCATCTCCATAAGCCTCTGATTCTAACGAAATTTCGGCATGATATATTCGTAACATCATGCAACCTGGCCTATAGCCAGCATCCATATACAACATAAACATAAAATCTCGGCCTCAGGCCGGCATCTCAACATAATGCAATCTAAGGGCCCAACTAAAATGCGATGCGGACACAAAGACAAAATACAACCAGGGCTCCGTGCCCGAAATTACGTATGAACAAAAACTTTTACAAACTACACTTAATACAATTCAATTCTCTACAGCTAGACTTATTACAACTTGACTCTGATACTCCCAAGACCTGGTGACTGGCTGACTGCAACGCTGCTATCCGGCTCCTCAAGCTCTGGTATCTGTGGTTGACCGATCAGGTCACCAACCTGCAAAACTCAAACACTGTTATGGTGTGAGTCATAAGACTCAGTAAGTAGCTATGCCCATTCCTTGAGCTGCAAACACACACAAGATTTGAATTCTGTTTCTACATTAACTGGAGCTAGTGTTTGCTCCTAACTATTATATGCAACTTTATTATAAATTTCTTTTAATCTGGTCATATAAGCATTAAATCATGTTTACTATTCATCTTTTCATATATACTTGTCAAGTTTCTATATCTCTAGTTATCAAATTAATTTGCATTACGCTTCTGCTGCGCTATTCTGATATCTTATTACTTGCCTAGTTACCTTTTCATATTCTAGTTCAGGCATTTATTATAAATATCTTTCTTTTATTTCATTGCAATATCATCAAATCGGATTTATGAGATATTCTTCCTATTAAACAATCATCAATCGTATGTACATATATATATATAATCATATTATCGTACATTACCATTCACAGGAGATTTCTCATATGAAAACATACAGTTTATATAAATATCAATCATATACCAATACGAATCACACATGCATATGGATGTAATGATGTTATCTTGCATTAATATAAGCTGTATATAACTCAAGTAATATCTAAAGTATATGATCTGCAAACATAATTTGTAAACTAAATCCTACCTAACCATGCCATGCTTCTATAATACATGAAACCCTTTTCCGAAACACTTTTTCTGAAAACTTCTTTCTAAAAACTCTCTTTCTGAAAACTTTTTACTGAAACCTCTATTTATAAAACTTATGTCTGAAATCATGCTTTGAAAACTGATGGTACTCGAATCTAGTTTCTGAAAACTGAAGTCTTTATCTGAAATCTGTATTTCTGAAAACTGAAATCTGTATCTGAAAATTGAAAAACTTTCTTTGAGTTCTGTGTTTCTGTCTGAAAAACTGGACGTATGAGGGCGTTACGTATCGTCCGACCCCTCATACGCCTATCTGGAGGCAGAAGTGCAAATCCATGACTTTGGGGCGTTACGTATCGCCGTCCCCCAAAGCATGCCACTACTGTCTCATAATCTGGGGGTCTAGGGGCGTGATATCTCGCCGTCTCCCTAGCCCATCTGGGAGGATCTGAGAGCGTCCCCTCAGTCCTCAACATGTGCACATGCTATCTGTATCCGTCAATTCCAGCTGTATCTGAAGTTACATACTGGGGTGAGTTTTTACCTCATGCCCCGAAAAGCATAAAACCGTACTCTGTGTCTCAAAATTGTAAAAACATTTTCTGAAAATACATTTCTTCTAAAAGTATCTGAAACTTTTCTTTAACACACTTTGAATTTCGAAAACATTATTAACTTTAGCTTAACTTCTAGAAATCACAACACAAAGACATGCATATGCATTTCTTATGCTTCCACTTAGAATCCACTTATTTACTAATGCTTGAGAGTCAAGATATAAAAAGTAAAATAGGTTTATATGCCAATATTTCATTTGATGGTTAAACTTCAGGCTTCTTCAGAGCCGTCAACACAAACCGCATATCTATCATAACAAGGATGGAAAATATTCTTATATTAACAAGGTTATAATAGTCATCAAAATGAATTACGCTCATCAGTAATGAACATCAACAAATTCAATAGTCAGTATCAACTATGTGCAATCTACAAAGCATAGGTTTTAAAAAAAGAATCAGCATAATTTCAAGAACCATACAGAAAATAAAATCAAACCTCATAAGAAATAAATTCACACGAATAAGATCCTCATGACTGACTTTATACTTATAGATATATAATTCATCCCTATACAAAGGAATATATATACCATCAAAGCATCTGTAAACTCGAAGAATTGTTGACAAGTGCCAATGGTCACTAAAATGATCGTAAAAAAAAAATGGGTTCTTACTCAAATTTGCATTGGGGACTCATAAGTTCACAAACAATTCTAACATAAAGTATGGAAATTCCTCAAGTCATTACCCTTAAATTTATAGCACGGGGTCATCAATTTTCCATTAAAATCAAACCTAAACTTAATATCTATTAGGCACGTAACTCATACAATCATCCTTGGTAAATATTCATTACACATGATTTATATTATTATCAAAATTATCAAGTCAATGTTCCATAACATCACATATTCGGCATAAATTCATCATGATCTAAAAATTCTGGTTTTTGAATATATTGACCCCTATTGTGTCTAATCCGTGTAGGAATTTACGATGTATCAAGCAGACACTTAAAACTCGAGTTATAACAAAAACATTACAACCTGTCCAAAATACATTACTGCCAAACTTACTGCCCTATCACTCTAATTCACTGCCCCATTTCATATATTTCATGTACAAGACCCAATTAATTACTCAACCTTCCAAATACATCAATTCATCAAACATCTGGTGCGCACAATGTTTGTACACCACCTATACTATAAACTTTACTTATATTTTCTTTATTAACCTCACAATTACACTTCAACATGTCTCAACATTTATCAAACAAATCATCACAGCCCCCCCTTACACTATTTGCCCGAATGCATCACCAAAAATAAGCATCATCTACGAATTCTCATTACACCGATTCATCACCCAATAATATTTCAAACAGCATTCAAAATTCCATTCACACATTTATCAACAATTTATCAACATCATCTGCTACAATTAGTACCTAGAGTTTCCAATATCATTCACAACACAATAAAATTCACCTTTACTAATCGTTAAATCACCTATAATAATTTCATAAGTGATCAATTAAAAACCCTTTTTTTTTTAAATCATTACAACAAAAGCACAATTTATACAAGTGGGGTGTGAATATCTCACCTTAATCTCCTCGTTTCTTGACCAATTTACCTCTTAGGGCTTGCTTTAGTATTTGATTAAGCTCCCTTATGCTTTCATTAAACTTCATTCAATTTGGTTTCCCCTTAGTTCTCTCTTCTTTCTTCTTTTTCTCGGTCTTCTATGCTCTCTCTCCTTCATCTTTCTTCTCTCGATTTTGCCTGACTATTCTCTGCCTCTGCTCACTGCTCTAAATGTCCTAGCAACAACAGTGGCAGCCGGTGAATGGAGACCACGACGAACGGGGTTGGAACTGCCCTCTCTCTAATCTCTCTCAGTCCCCTTTTCTCGATCTCCCTCTCAGCCCTCTCTCGATTTCTTTCTTTTCTATCTCTTATTTCTTCTCATCCGTCTCCCTCCTCTGTTCTATTTTTTTTTTTTTTTTTTCCCAATTTCGTATGTGTCCCCTGTGTGTTATCTGTTTACATGTGTGTGTATTAATTAAATGTGTGGAAATATCTAGATTTTTCTTTTCTCTTTATATATATATATATATATATTAATTTGGAAGTTCACAATTTCACCCTATAAAATTAATTTAATGAATACTTATAACTAATTCCATGAAAAATTTCCCATTACATCATAAAAATAGTCCTCGTGTTTAGACACAGTCTCACGCGTGAAAAATATAATCTTCACAAAATGCTAAAAATAACCTGGGTCGTTACAAGACCTCCGCCTGTTCATTGGGTGTGGATAAATCCTTAGGGTGTCCTGTGTGTATCGAGATAGGATCCGTCAGTTATGTGTATCAGTGCATATGTAGTTCCTATGATTAGCAATCAGATAAAAAGCCATGGGCCAGTGGTACAATTTAGAAGTTAGTTCTAAATGTTCTTTTTGAGATTGCTAATAGAATAGTCCACTTGATAATCCCTATAGAGATTTGACGTTTACATCTATATCTCTGGGATTTATCCAGATACCTGTGACCTCGACCTGTATGATTCAGCGAGTTTATCCGTGATCGTCATAATTTATGGGTGGATAAATTATGGACACGAAATTGGATTTCGTGACGGATATGCATGAATCTAGAGATTCTCACTAATTGAACATCACTAGGGCAACAATTTTAAATAATATTGATTATTTATAAAATCATTTAAAGGTTAAACGTAAAATACATGTGTAGGGACCCGATAGTCATTTCCTTAATTTTGCTAGATTAATTCAAATACACATAAATCAATTGTCAAATTGAGATATTTGACTAATATCATAAACATATATGTATTTGATAAATACAATACATATATTTATTTTTAAATAATTATTTAATTATCTAATTGTTAAATAATTAAATGGATGAAAAATATGAATATCCTAAGTTGTGATATTTATTTTAATGACTTGAGTTGCTATTGTTGACTTGCTTTATTACATTAAATGATTTAATGATTAAAGTAACAAGTTAATAAAGCAAACTTTAAATGAAACAAAAATCAAAATATCTAGATATTATTACTAGCAAAATTCGGCCAAGGCTCTTTTTATGCAAGTATATATTGTTTTGTTTCATTTTGGGTTTGCTAACCTAATGCACTTTATCAAAAGAAAAAAAAGAAGCTTGAGAGAAAGAAAGGCAAAAACCAAGAAAAGTTTGGAATTTAGTAAGTATTTCCAACCTTCCATTAGAGAGAAAAATATTCCTCTTGTTGTGGGCTTCACCTTGTGATGTTCTTGTGTTTTTCTATTATTTATTCTTTGTATTTTTATGGATGAAAGTTTGATAAAAGGGTTGAGCATGTATAAAGTTGATAGGATGTTGCTAATAAGCTAGTTAGCATTCTTTTCAGGGTTTTAGAACCTTGTTGCCATTCCAAAATTTTTGACCCACTTTTAAATGACCTAGATTTGTTCTATAGTTGTTTCATTGTGGTGAGGCTTGATTGTAATGGAAGAAACATGATTGAAGTATTAGATTTAACCAATTTGGTCTATTTGTCCAATTTGATAAAATTGAAAAATTAGGGTTTAATACCACTTCCAAATTTGGGGATTTTCATTTATGTTGTGTATTTGGATTTGTATATGATACATATAAAATCGTATGTTGATTGGATTTCATCTTCTTGTGTTTTGAACATTGGAAGTGCAAAATGCACAAAAACCCACCTTGTTGAGGCTCACGGCCTTGGAGTCAATTTTGGGATTTTTGTTGTCAATTGTATTTTGACATTTGGGACATGTTAAATTCATAGTAGAAATGATTTAGAATCATTAAAAATTATTTTGAACAATTTCGGACTAAAATAAATAAAATAAAATGCTTAAGGGTAATTCTGTAAATTCACATAAATTTAATTTATAGTGTTTTATTTCATAATTTATTTATTGGATAATAAAATAAACTTATTTATTTTATTAATCCGAGAAAAAGTTTTGAAATCGAAAAATTTGATTTTCCACTGTTCCGCTGCGTTACCGGATATCCGCAATAAAAACCCTACAGTAGCACTACCGAAAACAATGCTGAAATTTGTAAATTCTTGTTTAATGGTTTGATAAAATTTGTTATATGTTTGTGGGAATAATTTGAGTGTTTTTATCATAAATTGATGAAGTAATGATGACGATGCTTATGAGCATGAAATGGTAATATGTATTAGAAACACATTGAGTGATGACTTGTGAATAGATAAAGATTAAGTGTGAGTAAGTATTTTTCCGTTGCTAGGTTTATTGTACTTGTAAATTAAAGGAAAAGGAATCGATGTATGCATGCTTCGGAAACCTAATGATGACAACATTAAGTGTCAGTGTCGGATAACGTCAGAATCCAGGTAACTACATTATGTGATGATTTCCTTGGGGGTTGTTTGATATTGAATAGTTAGAGTTAAGATAAGTTTGAAAATTGGAATAAGAAGTTGACAATGAACATGATAGGTCGTTCTACAGACTCCACATAGAAAGAAATTGGTTAAATTAAAGTAATATGCAAAATTATGGGACTTGGGCAGTAAACCCTAGAATTTGAAATTCGGGAATTTTTACCTAAGTGTAATTATTGATATGTTTTATCATATTATAGAAATAATACTTGGTAATAGAAATAAAAATTGGGATTAGACAAAGATTTAGTAAATACGAGATAAGGAATGCATGTGAAATTGGACATTTAATGTAAACTCAGAAATTAAAAAAAAAAACTATGAAAGTAAAAATTGATTGGAGTTATGATTGCGAGAATATATAATGATGCCATTTGTTGAGTGGGTACGTTAAGGTATTGGATAAAGCATGAACATGCATGTTTGTATATGTTGAGAATATATGTACTTATAATGAGAATATATTTCCTCGTAGCATGATTAACTTCAATATGAATGCACTAGTATGAGATATGATGTATGGTTAATTGTGGCAATGCTTAGAAACGAGAGGTAAATATGGAACACAGGTACGTGCTATAAATGTATGTTGAATCTTGAATGCGAGCCATAGAATTTGATTGATATGTGGACATGGGTGACGATGTGTGATTTGACTGTGATCATCAGATCAAATTATAGTATGATGATAGGTGCATAAGAACGATAAATAGACACATTTCGTAGTATATGAGTGTATGCATAAACCTATACGAATGGAAGCAAGTAGTGTGAATAAGTACATTGTTGCATGTTATGGATTTATGTGTGTACATGATAGCATATATAAGCAGGTGTATGATATGAGAAAATATAAATTAACTTTACTCGAGTATATATATAAGCATGTGTTATGAATATGTATGTACGCATGCATACATGTGCATATGTGAAAGCAGTAGCATATAGAGTATAAGTAAGCATGAAAGCAGACATTGAGTGAATGAAAGCATAATGTGTTGAACATGCATATTAGGTAATCTTTTCCGACTTGCAGTTGAAATTGATTTCAAAGTTAAAATTATTTAACAGTTTTAAATGTTTTCAAAACAAAAGTTTTAATGAATTTTATCGGGATTGGGATATAAACCCATCCTAGTGAGATTTTATGAACAATTATGGAATTGACGGATTTCGTATGGATTTAGGATTTGAGATTTGACCCATTTCAGTTGTACGCTAATTAGAATTGACAGATTTAGATACATGTGCAGATGTGGGGGAAAGGGGGACGCTCTCAGATCCTCGAGCGGGACTAGGGAACGGCGATACATAATGCCTCTAGATCCTTAGTGATCAGATGGTACATTCTGGGCAGAGATGCTCCTATGGGAGGAGATGTACATTTCAAATTTTGATTTTCAGAAAAAGGATTTCAGATTTCAGTATTCAGTATTCAGTATTCAGAAAAAAAATTTCAGGAAAGAACTTAGAAAGACGGTTGTAGGCACTGCATTTTTGCATATAAGTCCCAATGATGAATCTCATATGGAGACACTTCATCTTTAAATTGTGGAAGTCGCGGGAATCGGATGTCGGAAGGGAAGAGTCCAGAATTGACACTTTTGTTGGATTTAGTTCGCTTGTTTGCTTCGGGTTAACTTTTTGGACCTCCATTTTAAAACACATTCTTAGCTCGAACCCCCGCAGGACACATACCAATCCCACACATCACCAAACCACACACCAAGCCCACCAAATAGACCAAGCCCATGCCCAATGAGACCAAAGCCACACGCCCAAAGCTTCCAATTAAATAAAATTACATATTAAACAAATGCCAAAATCAAGACAAATCACCTTTCCTAATTAAAAGATACAAATAAAATCTCAACTAATACTTTCCTAATCAACTTAAATTACATTCCCTAATTAAAATATACAAATCAAATCATATCTTTGATCAAAAGAGAAAAAATCAAATCAAATTAAAAGACTTTCCTAATTAAAACATATCCCAATTAATACACAAATCCTTTCCCTATTCACACAAGGATTACCCCTAATTTGCCTATAAAAAGAACCATTAACCCAATCTTAGAGGCCCTAGTTCATTCACACAAGAAACACCAATGAGCATTCACGCAAATCATTCACTGCCCATCACCGAAATTTATCCACTGAAATAGCCTCTGCATCTCATGCAAACAGCCCCATGCACATTGCCAATCCACACGCCATACACCCCTTAAATCCTCCCTGAAACAGCCGCATAACTGACCTACTGTCCCGCCCTCACTTCATGCCTAAACTGTCCCCGAACTGCCTCACAAACTGCAGCATAAATCCCTCATTGCACGCCCAAAACAGCCGCATAAAACCCCCGCAGAACCAGTCTTTCACTGCCGTAAATCACCAAAACTGCATCTTTGCACTGTATGCATACAGGCCCCCAAAACTGTCCAGTTTGCCACATATTATGCCCCTGAAAACACCTCCAAATAGCCCCAAAACTGTACTAAAAATAGCCCAGAAACTTCCCCAAAAATCATCAAAAAACCGCAACCCTAAACCCTTCAAAATCGCAAAAACAGTGGCCTAAATTACCAAAAATAGTGACTAAAAAATAAGCAGCAAAATAGCAGCAAAACAGAGTGAAAACAGCAGTCTAAATAGCGAAACAGCGAAGAAAAACATTGAATCAGTGAACCAGAAGAGTTACGGAGCATCTTTCCTTCTGACAGCCGTGTAACGCGCTTTCAAGAGACGTCAAAAGAGCTTAGCCCTGAGGGCACCTTCCTTATTTATTACCTTTATTTTTTTAATTTTTTTAATACTTTATTGCATATGAGTATTATGGATTGATGCATGAAGTGATTTCCGGATGAACAGAATATATGTTCTCTGTTGTGGTATATCGGATGGAAACTCGGACATAAATTCTGTAGCCGAATCTGAATGGACGATATTACGGTTTGCACTCAGGATACAATGACACTACCTCTTGAGAGACACACGTATTTCGTTTCATCCGACCTTGTATTCGAGCATGATTAGGTTGCTAGTACGTTAATTATTATTTAAGCATGATTTAGTTTAGTATGTTGTTTATTTTTAGTATGATTATGTTATTTCATTATGCATGATTTAGTTTTTTTCTTTCACATTAGGAATTTAGTTTACGTTTATGTTTAAATGATTATTTACTCGTTCTTGTGTTTGATGATTCAACATGCTCGTTATGTGCTATGTATGCTTGCCGTTATAATGACTTACTTTCAAAGCATGCAAACTTAGATATAGGTTATATGCAAACTTAGATATGAGCCTTATTTTCATGCATATGAGCTTAGAAATAGAATACTATTGGAAATATATGTTATGTAGATTCAGTTAATTTATTGCACATATCATATCATTATAAGTGACATAAGTAAGAGACCATTCCGAACCCAATGGTTTGAGGTCTTCCCTTGCGAGGGGTGAGTGCAGCCTTAAATCATTTTCTCAGTTCACACCGGGTGGCGACTCCATTATTCTCCGGTTTAGTCCCCTAGGGGCTACTCCGTACTCCCAACTAGGCCGCAAGCCTAGAACAACATCATCAATTTCTGTGTCCTCCAGTCTAGCAACACCACTGGGGATAGAGAATCAGCCCCAAAATAATGTCTTGTAATGTTTGTGATTTATGCTTTAGTTGACCGTGTCTATTGTGGGTCGAAGGGGGTTTAATCAAAGGCATTGTTAAGGCTAGGTGATGGTTTGGTGCTTTCTTTCATTCACTACCTTTCTATAAGGAAAAGCTGTGACGACACCTAGATAATCATTACCCGTAGCTCATTGTGACAGACTAATTTGGAGGACTTATTGTTTATTCCTATCACCAAGGCGATAAGAGCCTAAGAGACTTGGGTATTTAAGAGAGTTCGCTCCACCCTCTCTCTGGGGAATCTACAATGGGAAATCTATTTGACAGTTAGTCACACACCATGACTCGTTGGCACGTACCTTAAGTTATAAAAAGGTGCACTCACTTGGTCGCTTGAACCCTTGAGTAGGGAGTCCTAGTTTTAGGGAATCATTCGTCAGCGAGAGCCTTTATCCGCACTCCCGTAAACCCACATATGAACTTTAGTCGTAGAACTAGTAGAAATTATTTTTATATAGGTGTTTTGGACTGTCGTCATTTGGATCCAGTTGGACCTTTTTCCAAAATATGTGAACTTGTTGGGCCATTTAAATTGGGACGAGTTTGTGTCATTTGATAGTTGGGCCAAAAGCTTCTAAAATACTGATGGGCCATTTTATGTTTGGGCCTCTTATCATTTGAAGTTGTTTAGCCATGTTATCGCAAAGTGTAAACATGTTGGGCCTTTTCAACTGGGACAAGTTTGCACCGCGAATAAGTGTGATTGAAAACTTTAAAATGATAATGGGCCAACTAGTATAAAATTTTTATGGGCTTATATGTTACATGCATTGCACGCATACACACTGACGCACGATCTTAAAGGACACCATAAATACCCGTCGGGTTAGGGAAGAGGGGAGACTGACCAAAAGGTTGTCGATAAATATGAGTGAATCAGGTAAATGTGGGGTCTCGCATGGATCAGATTGAAGCCAATCTCACCAAAGTTACCGAACTACTGCAAGCATTGACTGCTGCTCTGTCTAATATGGTCGTGCCCCGTGCTGCGGGAGGATCTGAAAATAAGTGGCGTGAGGGCCCTATAAGTGGATTGAACGATGATGCCCCTATATTTGATGATGATATGGCTGAATATGCCGCGGGGAGAATAGCCGGGTCTCAGGCCGAGATACAGAAACTCTGTGATCAGATGGAGTCAGTTACCCATAAACTGAAGGGGAAACATGAGGACTTGTTGGATTATGAGGCGATGACCTTCGAGAAGCAGCTGCCAGCTCAATTTAAAATGCTCGATATAGCCAAATTCAATGGGAATAGGGACCCGAGGGTCCATCTCTGGCAATATGTCTCGGTAATGAGTTCAGTGGGCCTGTCACAGCGCCAAGTTCAGAAGATGGTTGGGATGTCACTTGAGGGGGCACCTGTAGTGTGGTACATTTGCCTTGAAAGAAAGGTTAAATAAGATAGGAGGGAACTGGCAGACGCCTTTCTGAAACAGTATGTTACAGACTTGGAAATTGACTTGTCGCTCCTCGACTTGGAGAACACCAAACAGAAGCCGGAGGAGAGCTTCAAGGATGATGTGGATCGCTGTAGAATCCAGCTTTTAAAGATACAGACTCGGCCTTCAGAGAAAGACCAGATCAAGATGATCATTAAGGGCACTAAGCCCTCAATTTATAGCAAGTTGAGGAGGATGACTTCTATGATTGCTGATTTCCAAAGCTGAGTGAAACCGTCATGGACCAATAAGAGGAAGAAACTGAGAATAGAAAGTTTTATAGCCAGAATATGAGGACTTTTGGGGGGCATTCTGAAACCATGCCCGCTAGTGCCGAGGTCACTGCCATCCGAAATAGGTGATTCTCCAACCTCGGTTGGCCTCTATCGAAGGTGTTTGAAAAGTTGAAGATTCAAGGACACCTGAAACCCTTAGAACCTAAACCACTTCCAAACCTTGTGCCACACTACCTTGACTTGAACCTATACTGTTACTTCCATCAGTAAAAGGGTCACGAAATTGACAACTGCCCCCGCCTTAGAAATGAGATCCAAGATCTCATTGACACCCACAAAATACCCGACCCAGAAAAAGAACAGCCCAACACATACCGTAACCCCTTACCTGACTACCACTTTGTTCCACCACCCACCTACATGATCAACTCCGGCTTGCCCGAAAGCTTTGTCCTCCAAACTCTCAACCATCAAGCTTCTTATATGGAGAGAGGGGATGGCAGCAGTGAAGAACCTTAGGTCAAGGAAGAAGGAAATACTGCTAATGATGAAGCTGTTTCTCCTAGTTTATTTGATCCTGCATTTTTAATAAGGACATTGATTTTGTCTACTTGTTCGAACCTCTTCTTAATGATAATAAAGACGTTTTTTTCGCTTACTTGCCTTAATCTCTTCTTTTCAACCTGGAACATGAGTATATTTGAATAAAGCATTCAACCTTGGTACTATGATACTCAGCGATGTTCAGAACAAGGGGAATCTTCGGAAGAAGCAAGCAAAAAATACAGGATAGCCATTCAGAAATTGGGAAATGGGGCAGTGAGACTGTCAAATTTGGAAGGGAACGAGTTCACCGAGCCGATCAATATGGATAGATTGAAGCAGTACTTTGCCTGGGATGAAAAGAATAGTCATCAAGGGAATTAGCGGAAGACCTAACCCAACAGGATATGAAACTCATTCATACATGCATGCATACACGTAACGTATTTTGCATTCATTTTTATGTTTTGTGTTTGTTTTGTGTTCACAAGTTTTAAAGAAGAAAAAGAGAAAATGGCAAAGACAAGCCAATCAGAAGCAGCGACGGCACAATATCAGTTTTGGGTAGGAATCCCAGGGGTGAGGCCTGTTGGGATTTATGTTCTAAAGCTTCATGTATTGTAAATGGAATTGATTATTGTAATAATATTAAATGCATTATTCATTTGATCAAAGTTGTTTGATTTATATCGCATATTGTCCAATTGTCTTGTTTACCTTGATTACTCTTGTGCCTTCAGACTTAGTGTATGTTTGATGCACAAGAGGATTTAAGTCTAAAGTTAGTAATCTAAATTGTCCATAGAGAACAAACAGAGTGGGTACTTTGTTTGTGGTTTATCTATAGCTGCGGTCCATTCTATACTTGTATGACGACCTTGATCCGGGTTCGTTTATGTGGTGATATGGGAATGGAGGCACCTTGTATGATAAGATCATATAGGACTAGACTCAGATAAATATGAATTTCTTTTAATATCCGTTAACCTAAGAAATTCATTTTATCTTCTAGATGGTCATATATGGATTAATCTTAATCCCGAGTGTACTACGAACTCCTGCATGTCAGGCTGTGTCATTTGATTTACTATGGTGAGGTTGGTGTAGCAGTCCTGGCCAATAACTACGTATTTTGGGGATATGGTTTGGTATGTAGTTGGGAACGTTTTACATAGATATGGAATTCACTCCTTCTTTCGAGAAGTAGAAGAATATCTCTTTTAAGAATTGATCCGGGACTTGAACAATTTTAAGCGCTCAACTTTCCAATTACGAATATAAAGTATATTATATTCATAATTGTTATGAATTAATTGTTCATTATAGAATCAATGTGATTAAGGGATAAAATATTTAGAGGGGTATAACGGACTTATGACCCAGCTTTATTTATGAGATATTCGTGAAGGGCTATATCCATATGTAGCGACTATATCGATGGACACCGAAGTTGTTCGGCTTATATTTCCATCTACGGTAACGGGAGTTCAACTTCGAGTTTTTAGTGGAATAACGCGGAGTTAATAAATCATAATATTTAATTAAAGAGTTTAATTAATATTTCGGAATTATTGGAGCTCAGAACCGTGGGTCCATTTGGTCCCCGTGCTAGCTCGATTAACTGTAGCAAACCTAATATAGTTATATTGTCTAATAATATGCTCACATTATATTTAAATATTATTAATATGATTAATAATATTTTTGTCACAAATGAAAATAATATTAAATTAGTTTAATATTATATTTTCTAATAATTTTGATTATGAGATAATCAAATAATAATTATAAGATAATTATTACATCATTAATAATTATGAGATAATTATTACATCATCATTGATAATGCATAATTATGAGATAATCATGACATCATTATTTGATAATTGTAAATGCATTATCAAGACAAGCCTTAATGGTTTGCCAAATCATCCACTAAGTTTTTGTTAATTAGTTTTGACCTAATGACCTAACTTGTTCCATTATCTAATAGATTTGGTTGACACTCCACTCAGGTGTGTTTTCCATTTACAATTGATAAGATTGAGTGGATGTTGATGGAATTACTTTAGTTTATATTCTCTACCATTCTCATTCAAAGGTTGGGTGAATACAAGTGAAAATCATACTTATCATTTTGAAAATAAGAATTTCAAGAGAGAGCAAAAACATTCACAAAACTTGTGAGTAAGGTAGAGAGAAAATTCTTATTTCTCAATAGTTGAGATTAGAAAGAAAAACAAAAGTGAACAAGATATTTGATCTTCTTCATCTCGTCTTTCTAAAGCCAAAAGAGTTTGTGACATTATCAACTTCTCTAAAAGTTTATAGGTTGATCATTGTGAGTGAAGCCCACACTTCAGTTTGTTAGTTTCGAGATATAGCTCAGAAGATTGAGTGGTTGATTCTACGGTAGAATCTCAAAGGAAATTCATCAAGAGTTTGGTGGTGTTCGACTTCAACAAAGGAGAAGATAGATAAAATTTTGAAGATCCGGTGCCACCACATCTGCAACTTCCGCCGCGCAAGAGGAAACGGTTTCCAACAATTGGTATCAGAGCTTAAGGTTGAAAAGTTTTCTTAACCTTTCTCTTTAGGTTTCAGTTTTAATAATTTATATGAGATATAGATTATTAGAATGCATGTTATGATGAGTAGGCACAATCAGATTCATGAGATGAATGGTTTGAACGTTCATGTGATGAATGCTTATTTTTGATTCATGAGATGAATGTATTATGTTGATCGTTAATTATTTCTGGCTCTTATTTTTAGTTTTGGGAATGTAAGACCATAAGGTAATATTCTTTCAAGTGTTGTAAGTTAATTTCCTTTGTAATAAGTCCATTTTGGAACTCAATTTGTAACTTGGAGGAGTCGATGCCACGAAGGACTCATTACGAACCTATTCCGTAAAGAACTCAACAACATACCATGGAGTAAGATTTGAAGACCAATAGATGCCTTTGATTTATTGTACTAATTAGATTAGTATTTTTATAAAAAAAAAATAAGAGCCCGGTTGTAGGCATTGCATTTTTACATATCAGCCTGATGACGAGTCCCGTATGGAGGCACTATCTCTTTAGTTCTGAAAGTCGCGAGAAATAGACGTTGGAAGGGTAAAGTTGGAAAATGGAATTTTTGTTGGATTTAATCCAGTTGTTTAGCTTTGGTTGCTTGTTGGATCTCTGTTTCAAAGCTTACCCTCGGCCCAAAACCCCGTAAACCACTTACCAAACCATAAACCAAACCTAAACACCCAAGCCTACCCAAATGACCAAAGCCCACGCCCATGGAGCCTTATTCACGCCCATAGCCTCCTAGATTAGGGACATGCACATTTAACACATGCTAAAATCAAGTTAAATCCCTTCCTAATTAAAAGGAAATCTTATAGATCCTTTTCCTAATCAAAATAAATCACCATCCTAAATAAGGAGATTCATTCCTTATGAGATACAAATTAGGAGATGTCACCATCAATGCGAAATCCTTCTCCTATTCGAATAAGAAAAGCCATCACCCCTTTTTCCAATAAAAAGGACCCCTCACCAACACATTCAAGAGGAGCACATTCACAGAAGGGAGACACAATATTAATGCCCAAGACACCTAAGACTCTCTCTCATTGCCGCATACACCAAGTCCTAAGCCCTAGCCTTGCCGTGAACACCATCCTCACTCTACCCATTCACGCACATCACCCATACACACAGCCCCATTACCGCATCTATTCCCCATCATAGCCCCTAATTCACGCCCAAACTGACCTTAAAATAGCCCAAACACAGCCCTAAGGTCAAGCCAAATAGCCCCCCACTGCACTGCCCACTGCACGACCAAAACAAAGCCTAAACGCTCACTGCACTGCACCTTCACTGCCACACAAATACCCCACTGCACTGCCAATTTTTCACTCCTATTTAAACCCTAAAATAGTCTAGAAATCACCCCAAACCTGCATTAAAAAACTGCACATAACCGCCCCAAAAAAATACCAAAAACCGCAGCCAAATGCCCACCAAAAATCACCAAAACAATCCTCTAAACAACCAAAATAGTGACCTGAAATACAGCAGCAAAACAGTAGCAAAACGGACCGAAAACAGTAGCTTGAACAGCAAAACAACAAGGAAAGACGTTTAGTTAATGAATTTAAAGAGTTGCGGATCATCCACCCTTCCAACGGCCGTGTAACGCGCTTTCGTGAGACGAAAAAAGAGGTTAGACCTGAGGGCACCTTTTTATTTATTATGTTTCGTTTATTTTATTTATTTTAAAATATTATCACATGATAGTCGTTTCTTGAGGCATGATGTGAATGTTGGATGGACGGAATATGTGTTCCCTTTTTGTGGTATATCGGATGGAAACCCGGACGTAAATTTCGTAGCCGAATCTGAATGAACGGTAGTGCGGTTTGTACTCAGGATACAACGCCACGTACCACTTGAGAGACACATATTTCATTTCATCTAAAATTGTATTTGAGCATGATGTAGTTCGTAAGATATTTATTATTTAAGGCATGCATTACTCTAGTTCGTTATTTATTTCCAAAGCATGATTATGATATTTTATGCGTGATATTTTGTTTTGTTTATGTTTATGTTTAAATAGTTATTTGTTTATTTTAGTTTAATGGTTCAATGTGCTTATTATGTGATATTGTGTGTTTGCCGTTTAAAGACTTACTTTCAAGCATGCAAACTTAGATTATGAGTTATTTTGATGAATGCTTATGAGACCTAAGTGACCCTTGAGCATATATGTTGAGTAGATTCGGTTAGTCTATTGCAAAAATCATATCATCACAAGTGACATAAGTAAGGGACCATTCCGAACCTAACAGTTTGAGGTCTTCCTTTGAGAGGGGTGAGTGCGCCTTAAATCTTATTTTTCCGGCTCACACCGGGTGGCGACTCCATTATTCTCTGGTTTAGTCCCCCGCGGGCTACTCCGTACTCCCAACTAGGCCGTGAGCCTAGAACACCATGTGTCGCCTAAGTTCTGTGTCCTACAGTCTGGCGACTCCACTGGGATAGAGAAACGGCCGCGAAATCATGTCTTGTGATGTGCATAATTTGTGCTTTAATTGACCGTTTCTATAGTAGGTTAAGGGAGTTTAATCAAAGGCTTTGTTGAAGCTAGGTGATGGTTTGGTGTCTTCCTTCATTCACTATCTTTCGAGGAAAAGCCGTGAAGGCACCTAGATAATCAGTACCCGTAGCTCGTTATAACGAACTATTTTGGAGGACTCGTTGTTTATTCCTGTCAACAAGGCGATAAGAGCCTAAGAGACTTGGGTATTTAAGAGAGTTCGCTCCACCCTCTCTCTAGGGAATCTACAATGAGGAATCCATTCGACAGTTAGTCACACACTGTAACTCGTTGGCACCTACCGTGAGGTATAAAAAAAGTGCGCTCACTTGGTCGCTTGAATCCTTGAGTGGGGAGTCCTAGTTGTGGGCAATCCTTTGTCAGCGAGAGCCTTTGTCTGCACTCCCATAAACTCGCATGAGAACCATAGTTGTATATCCTATAGAAGTTGCCCATTTATGCTTTTGATAACCACATGCATATTATATCTCATATCTCATGCATACAAGCATCATGTTAACCCCATGTCTTAAAAGACATCATAGATATCCATTGGGTTAGAGAAGAAAAAAAAAGGTTTATCAGGAGGAGTTTAGAGCAAACATAGATACCGAGGAAAAGGAAATCGAGAAAGAGAAAAACTTATGTCAATGATAGAAAGACCATTAGGGGGCCTTCAAAAAAAAAAGAGAAGAGAGAAAAAAAAAACAAGAAGAAGAAAAAAAATGAAAGAGAAAAAAAGAAAAAAAGAAGGAAAAAAAGAGAAAAAAAGAAAAAAATTTGTTTGTTTTTAGTCCTTGATAGTTAGACATAAGTCCGATGATGAAATTGATTGCTTTAGAATGAAACTTTAGAAACGATAAACCCTTGACGTGCTTTTATCTGATGCTTTGAGTAATTGATCTATGTTAGACTCGTAAGCACTTGATTGTGGTTCATAGCAGTGAAAACCTAAGTAGTTAGCAAAGTGACTAGTCAAAGAAATTGTAGGTCGCTGAATGACCGTTTGCTTAGATGTCTATCTTGATTTGCTTATGTTATGATGTGTGGTATGGTTGAAAATGAAAGAAAAACTCTCTAAAGAAAAAAATTGAACCACCTATAACCGATAAGCGTGAAGCTACCCATGGGCGAGTATTAGGACCACCATGAGGAGAAATGTTACCTTAAAGGGTAGGTGTGTTGAAAAAAAGAAGGGAAAAAAAAGAAAAAAATTAATTCTAAAATTAAAAGAAAAAGAGAGACAAAGGAAAAGAAAGATAAAACCATACCACATTGAGCATGAAAAAGCGATTATAGAGCACAACTGAGACATCTAGGTTGGTTTGACCCATTGATCCCGATTTTTGAAATGAAATCATTGAGTTAGCTTACCTAAGGATTAAACTGTGAAAGAACCTTTGCGCGCACACACTTTGAGTCTGGCTTGGGTCATCTATTCAAAGACTTGGATTTGAATTGCATTGAGTGTTTTGAAGGTTCTCTGGTTTCATTACTGAGCATTCCTTGAGGACGATAATAGGTCTAACTATTGGGACTATTTCGTAGCATAATATGATGATATGGAAGGCCCCGCCATGTGGTTCATCTTGACCAAGTGCAAACAGTGGAGAGCAGAAAGCTACATCAAGACTGTGGGCGACCAGTCTACCACCTCGCAAATAAGGGCATAACGGGATTTTGAGCCATGAGATGAAAGAAAACTGAGCAATCACCAAAGAAGAACTGACAGAAAGAAACTGTAAGCATGCACAGGTGA